>PVKA01047755.1:0-14162 GCA_004027165.1 Ctenomys sociabilis
GGGTCTTTAAATTTGAGGGCCCTGTTATATCTTAGTTCTTTATATATTCTAGACAGTAGTCCTCTGTCTGATTGCTTATTAGTTAGGATTTTTTCAAAATTTGTGGGTTGTCTTTTCACTCTGTTGACAATTTCTTTTGACATGCAGAAGCTCCTTAAGAAGAGTTGATCCCAGTTGTTGATTCTTTCAAGTGCTTCCCGTGCGAATATATGTTTGTTCCTGAACTGTTTACCTACTCCTATGTCTTCAAGAGTTCCTCCTACTTTCTCTTCCAAGAGATTGAGTGTTTCTGTTTTAATGTTTAGATCTTTAATCCATTTTGACTTTAACTTAGTGCATGGTGATAGAGCTGGGTCAAGTTTTAGTTTTCGGCATGTAGAAAGCCATGTTTCCCAGCACCATTTGTTAAAGAGGCTATCTTTCTTCCAGTGAGCTTGTGTAGCACCTTTGTCTCATTTTTATTTGATTCTCAATGAAATTAATATAAAATAAATATAAAAAATCCATTTGTCCCAACTGCTTAATGGAATATTTGAATAAACTTCCTCCTTTACTTAGGAAAACTTAACATCAATGTTGATAAACTAAAATAGCATCTACATTAATGTGCTTTTCTCTCCTTGATTCATCTTCAGGCTATAAAAAACAGCTAACTGAGTAACTTACTATCTAGTTAAAACAAAATGTCCTGAAACTTCCTGTCATATTCTATGTCACAAATATTAAGTATGATCATTTTATGTTCTTACCACCTGTCCTAAACTTGCTAGTACCTGTGGTATGAGGAATACTAGTGTTTCCTATGTTGAAATCCTAACCTCCCAAAATGGGCTTAGAAGGTGGGGAATTTGGTAAGCCATTATGTCACAAGGACCCGCATGAATGATTTATAAAAGTGACTCCAGTGAGCTCACTGTCTTCCATGTGCAGATACAAGACACATTTGATGTGCAGGAAGAGGGCTCTTGCTATGACTGAGCTCTATCTTCCAGTCTCTCAAGTTGTTTTCTCAAGAATAATTTTCTTTTACATATAGGCCTCCATGTAGGCTGTTTTTCATTACTGTAACACTGTAACAGCCTAGCATAGTATTCCTTTTCTTTAACCCAGTGATATACTAGTAAATGGCTATCTGCAAAAGAGACTGCAAATCTGTAGTCATTAATGTTTAAGATGAAGTTGCAAAAGGCATGCAGAAGTAAGTTTTTTCTAGAATCCTAGGCTCCAGACTCTCAATTTCTTAACACTTCAATTTTTTTCTCTGAAAGTGTGCGTTTATGACTGCTCTCTTGCATCTTTTTGAGTGAAACTACAGTGTGATTACACGAATCTGCTTCTTCAGAATCTCCTCGGGCAGCCTTGTGCTTCTCCAAGTTCCTTAGTCAACACAACGGTCTATTGCAAGAGTCACCTGCATTGGCGGGAAATGCCGAGATCCCACTTACTGCTGGACTCTTGGTGCTGCTGATTCTCACTGGCACCCATTCTATGACCTCCTCATTTAACAGTTACTGAAGTCATCACTTGTCCTCTTCAGATGGCAGTCCTGGCCCACCATCACTGCAAGAGCTGCAGACCTTTCCATCAATCAGAGAACTTCATGGAGGGAATAGGTTGGTTTTCTGATCTAACCTCCCCAAATTGTTTCTTTACCAATCTTCCTTTTCTTCTTAATCTTCAAACTATGCTGAAGTTTTTATTCTATTCAAAGTCAGTCCTGTCATGTTTGCTCCTTACCTTGTGCTTGTGGCTTTATAGATTCTCCTTCATCCTCAGATGTCTTGCTTTAATCATAACTGCTCCCTCCAGATCGGATTCCTTCATTTAGCTCTACAGTATTCTAATTTCAAAAACCCTCTTATAAACTGACACCTTTTGCTGCTGTCATATTACTTTTGCATTTTAGGCTCTAGAAAGATTCATTTAGATAGAGTAGATTGTTTGCTTTTGATTGACTTGACTTCTTCCTACTCTTCAGGCTTATCTCCTTTTCAGATTTAATCCTCACCCTAAACTACTGACTTGTATGTTGACCATGCACTCTTGTGTTGATTGCTCTTACTTGGTCATCAGCGATGTCCCAAGTTCAACATCTATCGTACCCATCTAATCTGTACCTCCCTGATAAACATAATTTTTCATTCTCTCCTTGAAATTCTCAACTTCTATGATATTTATACAACATTCTTCCTACATTCTTATCTTCTTTCCTCTTGTGGTCCTCTCTGCTATTCATTTATTTGTTTTCTGCAACAAAAAATATGGTGGTGTGTTACTCAATAATCAAGTCTTCATTCTACCTTGTTTTGAGACAATATTATTTACTGATGGATTTTTACCTGTGAACTTAAAAGATTTACTTGTATCTGTACATGTTTAGAGCTCATACCTTTTACATTCTTTGAGGTCAGTTGACACATGTACATGGAGCATCTTAATTATTCTTTTCAACCTCTTCTCATCTTTTCTTACCCTCTCCCCTCCATCTCAGGGTCTGCTTCATTTTTCTAAAAGATCTATCACCATATATCTTATTGGCTATATTTATTTTTTCTTCTGTTTAGATATTTGGTTTCTCATAGAAAAAATCATGTGATATTTAAGCTCTTCTGTATGATTAATATTATGTTCTCAAGAGTCATACCTTTTGTTATAAATGAATCAAGTTTATTTTTCTCAATGACAACATTATATTGACTTTGTGTAAGTGCTACATTTTCTTTAACCTTCCATCTGTTGATAGAGGGAGATCCAAGATTTAGATGTTATGAATTGTTGTGCTAAAAACATGGGTATGCAAGTAGCACCATATTTTTATGTGTATAACACTTCATGGAGGATTAATAAGATAAAATAGAGGATTAATGTCTAAACAACTCAAAAGATTACATATTCCAAAATAAAAGATTCAATCAAAAATCAGCAACTGAAATGAAAAGACACTTGGCTGGCCAAATAGCTCAGTGGATTAAAGTGCTTGCAAGCAGGTGTAGGGGCTGGGGTTTGATCCAGCCCCACCTCTGGGGTGTGCTGAGATGATGATTGAGATTGGATGTGGTCATGTGCACCTGTAATCCCAGCTCTTGGGAGGCTGTAAACAGGCAGATCACTACAAGTCTGATGTAGTAGTGAGACCCTGAACACCCTGTGCACCCTTTCCCAAAATACACACACAAAAAAGGAAAAGACACTGTCCTGAAGAATTAAAAACAGTGAAAATACAGAAAAAAAAATATGAAAAGACACTGCCCCGAAGAATTAAAAACAGTGAACAAATCCATGAAAATATGTTCAGTATCTCTGGTCTCAAGAGAAATACAAAGTGAAAAAACACAAAGACTCACCCTCCAGAAGGAATGGCTCTCATTAAGAAATTAAATAATAACAAATGCTGGAGAGACTGAGGAGACAGAGCAGCTCTTCCATATTGTTGGCAGTGGTGTAAGCTAGTAAACCTCTGTGGAAATCTATATGGAGATTCCTCAAGTAACTGTATGTTTTATGAGAACAAACCCCAGTCTGTATATCTTTGCCACCTCTATTTAGACTTTTTATCTGAATAATATGTGTAAGCATCTCTAAAGAATAAAATCTGATTCATTTTTCTCTCTACAATTCTTTGCCTTTCTGTATGTCCTGTGTCACTTGATGGAACTGTTGTCTACCCACATGAGGAGCTTGGCCGATGCCTGGCGTTTTCCTCTCCACCTAGTATCTCCCTGGCCCACCCATCACCAAGCCCTAAGGAGAGTGCACAGACAACCCCTTATCTGAGCCCACAGCATTTCATTAGAGTGATCGTAAAACATTTTCTCTTTTCTCCTGCCCACCAGCAACTTGCTCCGTGTGGATGCTGATGTTCTTTTGGACCCTGCCTGGCTCCATAGTAAAGACAAAGCTTCCATCCTATCAAAATCACCCTAATTTGCTCTCTGGTTTCTTTTCTCCTCATACTTCTTGTCCTCAATGGGACATGTCTGAAACCCCACACTTTACACTAACTCTGATGCATAGCACGCTTATTTTCACTTGTTATGTAAACTTTTCCTCTCTGTAGAATCCCTCCCCCTTTACTAATATGTTAAGCTCCTTAATAAAAAGTGCAAACAGAAAGTTTTTCCAGACAGCCTGGCTGAATATCTCATCTGTTTTTGGCATATTGGGGTTCTGTACCAAGATACCTCTATTAGGCACTTATTTTGCTGGTTTGAAGAACTTCATTTATCTATTGGATTTACAGCATGAGTTCTTTCACAACAAAAGGGATGCTGGAGCACTAGTAAAGCCCTTCTGAGATAGAGTCAGGCACTAATGCTCTAAATGTCATCTGCATTTGACGTCTAACAATTTAAACAGAGTATAATTCCCCCAAAAGAGAAAGCTTAATGAAAGGTGCACAGCAAGTAAGTTTTGGATTAGTGAAGGCCTTGTTCCTTTGTCTTCTAATGCATCACAGAGAAAGTAAAGATGGATGGAAGGAAAGAAGGAAGGAGGGAAGGAAGGAGGGAGGGAAGGAAGGAAGGAAAGAGGGAAGCAAGGAAAGGAGAGGAAACTAAGAAAGAAATTAAGACGAAGGATGGAAGAGAACAAAGCATAGAAGGGCAAGCAATGAGCTGACTCTTTGATTTTCTCCTTAAATTTGTAAAAATATAGTGTGAGACTCAAGACGTGGCTACAGTATCATGAAGGAGGCAGAGAAGGAGAAGGAAAGAGAGGAGGTGAGGGAGGAAGCAGAACAGAAGAGAGGAAAACACTAAGGGCTGATTCCGGCATTGCTTTTTCCCAGGTTGTTCTTGGACTGGATCCTGTGGGTGTCTAATATGCTAAACCCTGACGTAGCACTATTGATCCTGAGCCGGACCCACGAACTGAGGCTGTTTCTCTCTGCAGCCAGCAGAGGATACGGCAGAGCGAATGTGCTGCTCGGCAGCTTGACAGCGCTGTAAGAGATGTTTCCTTTCCTACACATCTTCTGTCTCTCCGAGCTGTAGGTATGTGCGGGCGGAATTTCTGGATTTGATGATGCT
The DNA here is from genome assembly GCA_004027165.1 of Ctenomys sociabilis. Lineage (NCBI taxonomy): Eukaryota > Metazoa > Chordata > Mammalia > Rodentia > Ctenomyidae > Ctenomys > Ctenomys sociabilis. The sequence continues at coordinate 5,028 of PVKA01047755.1, forward strand.
ATTTATCAACTTATTCTCATTTATTCACTGCACTTCAGAACGCGGTGATGTCACTCCTCTGTGAAGTGGGAAAAAAAAGAATAGATTTTCCACTGATAAGGCTATAGACAGACGGGTTGTTCTAAAGCTCATTATGTAGTCATCCAACCTGCATTTCTGCTGCCCTATGGAAAGAAGGAATTAGTGCTTAAATTTGTTTTGTCTCTCTTTTATGCAATTATTTCTCCTTTTTTGTTTTCCTAATTTCTTATACATTTCTTTCTTCCAATTTTACATGTATATATATATATGGCAATATGAATAATTGGTTGTAATACACTATGCATTACAAAAATTACTATGAAATGTATATTACTTTGTTAAGTGAAAATCTGTATCACTTACTATTTTTCTGGTTTAATTCTAATTTTTACTCCCTTAAAAAGTAAAACTCATTATACAGTCAAAAATGAGTGGAACACACAATGACTTATTGGAAGCTCTTTCTTCCTTAGTGTTATATGCAGCTATTCAAGCCCTCTTTCCTTGGTTCTGCTCTACCGAATCTGCCATTGTGGGTGCATAGGTCAACTAGCCTCTTAAATCACCTTATGCTTTTACTGTCACTTCCAGTCTTGCAGCACCACAAACAGCTCAGTTGTCAGAGGAGACAGGTCCGGTGTAATACCACTTTCATGTGATTTATTCCATAAAGAACACAAAATGCACATTGAGCTCCAGAGTTTAGGATTCACATAGTAATCAATGAGGGAAAGAGAACTCTCTTAGTCTGTTCACAGTGTGAGGCTTGCCAAGATCAGAACATTTGCAATTAACATCTTTTACACTATCTGTGGATTAACAGGGCTGGGGTGGGGGAAAAAAATGGCACTTGGATTAGGTGACCAGAAATGACTTTCTTGTGAAAATGCAGTACTGAAAAGGGAAAGCTCAAGCTCAGACGAATCCAATCTCTCCCAATTTGCCGTATTTCCCCTAATGCCTTTGCTGTGTTCTGCTTTATTGAAGTGGCGCTGCCTCAGGAAGCCCAACTGCAGCTAGATGCACTTTATAAGATGCTTCATACTGAAAAGCAGACTCATCCTGGAAAACTGAGACGTCTCCTGCCAGCAGGCTTTCAGAGAGGTCCTGCTGGCGTCGAAGGTAGGATCACGCTTATCTGAGAGAGGCTGGGGCACGTTTCTGGGCACTATCGGTTGCAATTTTCCTCCCAGTAAACACTGGGAGCACACTGCAGGCATCACGTGTACCAGCTGCACACGCTTCACAACTCTCCTTCGAGGGGCCTGCATCCAGCAAATACGAATGAGGAACAACTCAGCCTCTGTGGTTGTGTCTCAGAATGTGGTTCTGTTGGGACTTTTTGTTCAATACCCTTGATAAATATGGGAAAAACAGACCCAGAGATGCAAGAGGAAATAACATATGATAATATGTGAGGGTTTAGAGCAGGTATTTTAGTGAACATAATTGCAAAAAGTATGCCAGACAGAGTAAGGAAAGGGGATGCCCTCTTTTCTCACAACTTTAGGGGATGCTTCAATGAATATCTGTGTTTTGATAGAGTGCTGGTGTGCTCTTCATCTTTTTTGGCAGTCAGGTATACTATTTTTACTGAGATTTTGAGATAAGAGAAGGTAAATAGTTGAGTCAATTGAATCTCTGGGAATTTTTAAAATCGAGGCTTACTTTTGGATTCCTTTCACATAAGTGAATAGCTAATAGCACAGTATCTTTTAGAGTACAGACCATTACTTGAGATACATAGTTTAAATTTCCTTTTCTATCATTGGTAGAGGCAGAGAAAGAAAGTAAGAAATGCAAGAAAACAGTATAACCTTAAATTCTGTGTAATATGCTATAATGATTACACCCTACTTCAAGCTAAATCAGAGTATTTCAAATTTTCGAAAGCATGAGGTAGGAAAAAATGAGATTTCAAAGCACTGTGCCTTAATGGTGCAGTGGTTGACTAGTTGTTATGCAGTCTTTTTTTTAAGAATACTTATGTGTCAATCCCTGTTTACCCAAGCAAGACTATTTTTTACATGTATCTAGTACAGGGTCTACAGGGTCTCACTATGCAAATTTGAGTCATTGTGATTCTCCCGTTTTCAGCCTCCCACGTGCTGGGATTACAAGTGTACCACCTCTCCCAGTCTCAATTGCCATCTCAGCGTCCCAGGGGTTAGGACTTGGCACGGCATGCCAGTGATCAAACCGCAGGCCCTGCATCTGCCTAAACTGGCACTTTAATCCACTGAGCTATCTGGCCAGCATGAACAAGACTTTTTTAATGTTAAAGTTACTCAGAAAAGCTAATCACACAAAGTCTCATTTCTTGGGCCCCATTTCTGTCGGCAAATTAAGGGTGCTCCTGGTCCACTGGCAAAATCTAGAACTCTGGAATCTAAGAACTGTAGTTTGAAATCAGTAGAACCATTGAATAATTTTCTGAAAGGAAAGATTTTATTCTTCAGTAAGAGTGTTGATGTCCATGGGAGGTGCCTGTGGCATTCTCAGCTTTTTCTTAACATGGAATTCCAGGGAGGACTTCTGAGCCCCAACACTGAAGAAGAAAATGTGCTGCAGTAATTGGGAGCTCATTATCTGTGATCCTACCTCTCATTCCTACAACAATCACAAAATCAGCAATGGCTCTGTGTGACAGGCATTGCCTAAGCTCTTCAGGTAAAACAACTTTTTCACACTACAAGCACTGAAGTATTTCACGTTAGTATCAACCACATTCTTGAAAACTTGCTGTGTTTTTCTCAGGAAGGAATAAAACAGATTTAGTAATCTCGGCATAGTGAGAGTGAAATGTGATAATAGTAAAATATGAAATTGCACAAAAATAACATTTAGTTGAAAAGTATAAGCTGGTAGCTCCAAAATAGCTAAAGAATAACATAAGGTTGTCCTCTTCTACTGGCAGTGAAAAGGGAAAACAATAGGATTAAGATGGCAGACATTTCTCACATCTTGGCATATTTTTCTGAGGGACTCGGTCCCACCTGTTCTACACAATATAAGTGTTGAATTAAACACAAATATAAGCAAAAATAAAATATCATCTGCTTCTATCTTCTACATCTATGTTATCATCTTATATCAATGTGTTATATTTAACACCATCTTTTATTTAATGCGATCTCATGTAATTTTAAATATATGTCTAATAGCACCCTGTATATGCAGAAACATTTATTTTATCTTTATGCTCACCTGCATATCTGGATTTAAAGTTACAATTTTTAGTAGAATCTGAATCATGCATATTCAGATATTCAGTGTATTGTTCTTCATGTCTTAATGTGTCAAATATTTTGCAATAAGTTAAAATAATGGAAAATTAACAGAAGCATTTTGAAGCTAACTTTTGTTAAAACTTAATCAAAGGGCATATTAAAAGTGAATAGATAAAATCTACTCTTTAGATTAAAGAAAAGAAAAAAGCGAACAAACAAACAAAAATTTTCCAGATACCAAAGTAGGAGTCTTCAAAAAGAATTTTAAAAATTGATGCTATCTTGAAATTCCATGTGGTTTTGGTAGTGGCTGCAACTCGGTAGGGGGAATGTAATTAGATGCCTCTGAGAGTCAGAGACAAGTCCAAGCAACAGGTCTAAGGGATAGAAATTGATGAAGCAGAGACTGGACTTGAAAACCTTTAGCGGTACAGCCAAGCAGCACTAGCAAAACTCAGTCCTCATCCAGAAATGCTGAGAGGAAGCTAAAACCGTCTGACATTCTGAATGTTTGGCCTGTGGTGCTGAGCCTATCGCATGCAGATTATTGTATTTTTCTCTTAAGACAAAAGAAAATTGTCAATATATAGTTGTTTCTCCTAGACTAAGGCCTCAGAATTCAGCTTTAATTGCAGTGTAGGTACTTTGTGGAAAATAAGTGGGTTTTGGGTTGCAGTGGCACTGGGTCCCTAAATGATTCACTGTCAGTGGTCCAGTTTGATGTGTGAAGTTTGAAGACCTGAATTTGGAGTGTTTTTATATCATAAACTTGCGTAAAGTATGTAAGTTACATAGCTCAGGACTAGTGAAGCCTGAAGGCTCTCAAGAAAACATAAGCCTTTGTTTTGTGTTTTGAACTTGATTTCTGTAATAAATATAGCCTCAGCTTTTCTATATTGCTGAACCTGATTTATTAATATTTTGTTTGAGATTTTTATTTTAATGTCCATTATGAACACGGACCTGATTTTGGTTTCTAGTGATATTCATATTAATTCTCAGAGTTGGCCCACAGATTCTTCTGGATTTTCTGAATGTCAGTAGATATCTATATAAAGATAATTTTATTTCTTCCCTTTAAACCTCCTTCTTTTTATTGACAATTGTAGCTAATGTCATAAGTTGCATATTGTTCATTTTCAGCTGGGAATTATTTGAATGCTTTTATCACAGAATGATAATTTTATTATAACTTTTGTGTCAAATGCTAATCAGATTGATGAATATTCTTTCTAAAAAAAGAAAAGAAAATATAAGGCTATGGCAGACACTGATGTGAAAGGTACACAGTACTCCCCTGGGGAGATAGTCTGGGTTAGTCTAGATACAAACCACGCAGAGTATTTACCACTGGAAAGCAATTGAGAAATAGCAGCAAGAGTGTGCTGCACAGAGAAAAAACAATCCAGGAAAACATCAAAATCTGCAGAGTTAATCAGTCATCACCATGGGCAACTGGTGTAGAATCTCGCTGAGAAACTGAACTTCAGGGTTATCCCAAGTGAGGGGCTAGGAATCCTAGGTTTGTAGTAAACTACATCCTTGTCTTTCTTATAGCTTGCTTTCAGGTGTATCTCCTTGCTGACATTTCCAAATTGCCTGTGTACTGGACAATGCCTTCCTATAGTGAGAAATAATGTCTTTAGGCAGAGATGCTATTTTCTAGCCAATAATTTACTGGCAAGCAAATTTCAGAACCTATAAAGTGGACAGTTCTCGGGCAGGTCCCACAACAATGAACATGCTTAGCAATCAACTCAGGAGAACTTGTCCACTTAAAACATTATACTGATTTTTCTCTTACCTGAATGTTGTAACAGTTGACGTATTTGTATGCCAAAGAGCCAAAGGCAACACTGAAAAATAGTGTTCAGATTGCACCTGATAAAGCCTAATACAAAATCCTTTCTATACCTGCCATATGTAAAGAACCATGTGTCTCATTCCAAGTGGGCAGACCGGATGCAGTATGGCCAGATTTTAGGGATTCCTTGTAGCCATTTACACAAACAAGAGCTTGTTCATTTATTCTGAAGTATTTCTTACCCCAGAAAGGCACAACAGACTTGGAAATGTGAGTATAATTCTCAGTCATAAGACCAGGACTGACAACATCACTTGGCCTTCATGATTGGTCCTTTTTGCCTTTTATGTATTCCTACCATCCAGGAACCCCACTTTTGATTGCTGCTTGGAGGCCAAGGTACCATAAAATCAATGGAATAAATCTTGTGATTAATTACGGTGGCAACCAGGGCACAGGTTCAGGGCCAGAGGGCAGAAAGACATGAAGATGTGGAAGAAACCACCTACCATTCTGAAAATCTAAGTTATAAACCTTAGGCTCAAGCTGAGTGCTATGAATTTATAGTTATTATCATTTGCCACTGGAAAATGACACCATTCATCTTCCAACTTTTCTAGTGATAAGAAGGTTTAAACTGTGAACTTGACATGCCTCTGTGTGCATGGATTACATGAACCTCTCATTTTTCATTCATAATTTTTATCTGATATGTAACACAAGAAAAAAATTGGCATCAGCTTAATAATCTGCATTATGTCCAATCTCTTTATCAAGTAGAAAAGATTCATCAGTGTCTGATTTTTCATTGAAGCATTTTTCCTGGAAAGAGATGCAGTGATTGGTCCATGAGAGCAGTAAAGCAACCTTTCTGTGGCTCCGGTTGCAGAGCTAATCAGTGCAGCAGGAAAGGCTGATAGCGTTTCTGCAGTCTGCACCCGAGCTCTTCTAGGATCTTGGCTTCTATTCCACACTGCCTTTCTTCCTTTAAGTTCCTAATGGGAAGCAATAAACCCTTTGCAGTTTCATAGCTTCTAGATCTCCCTGTATTTTCCAATGCCAATCCCCCACCTCAAGTTCCCTTCCCATCAGTCTCCATTTGGAAGATTAGTATCCCTCAGAGCCAGATCTAGGCATCATTTTTTATGACAAATTGGACAACTTCTTTCTTTGGTTACTGCTTCTGTTCCTGGACTCCTTAAACATTTGTGTGACTTCTCTGTGACAGCATTTAAAACATTACACGAAACGTCACAATCTCATTGTCTTTTCCATTAAATTATAATCTCCCTGAAAGATGAACACATGCATGTATCCTAGAATTTCCCAGTAAGAAGCACAGTAGCTCCCCTGCAAGTCAGTCTTCAGGGGTTAGTGAAATGTTTACAGGTAATATAAGGAACCAAAAGGATTTGCAGAAAAAAAAAATGGAACCCACATCAGGGACCACATAAGAGAAATAGAACAAAGTGTTACATTTTTAACTTGTGATTGACATCGAATTAAGTGATTCACATATGAAGCCAATTAATGTTTTGAAATACTGGTCTTCACATTTTCCTTGTCAGTATTTCTTGTTCTTGATGCCTACCATAGTTGAGTCAATGGATCCACTTAATTCCATGAGTAGAATTAAAGTTGTTACTGAAAAAAAAAAAAGAATGTATGACGAAGAAATTATATTTACTCTGAAAATCTTCAAAGTGGACTCTTAGTCCCAATAACAGGAATGACATCCTGTTTGCCAGGTTTTGCATTGTAGATAAATGATGACAGCCTTTTAAGGGAAGATATAGTTCTGGGGGTAGCTTCACATTATGCTGAGCATTGAGTGTGTATCATGATACATCATAAAGAGTATAGAATGGTGCCAACCTTAGATCATGTCAGAGAAACAAAATGGGGATTCAGTTGGCCAGATGAGGAGGTGAAAGCCCAAGGCAAGGAGCCAGAACCTGAGGTCACGCGGAGGAAAGTGCAAGTCAGCTTTGGCATCCCAAGGGGCTTCCTATGGCCCTTGACAGGGACAGGGTCACTGCGGCTCTGCAGATGGAGTATCCACTAGGGAATGGAGGGGTTCTTCCTTTGCCTGTGCCCACTTTCACCATCCTTTTGGTGACCAGGTGAGAGGCTTCCATCAGCATTCTTATAGATTCTCCAGCAGAGATGGTTCCCAGTTTTGAATTGGTCTCCAATCTTTCAACCCAAATTGCTTGGTTGGAGACACACCAATGTTTAAAGTTTCAATTACAGCAGCCAAACTAAAAAGGGGTTTTTTAAATGTAGAACCACAATGACAATATGACTAGGATGCTTCACTAGTGTTAGGGTAGAGTGTCAGCCTAAGTAGACATGAACCAAATGTTCTATTGCTCTTTGTTAGAGAGAGAGGGATGGAGGGAGGGAAGAAGTGAAGAGAAAGGGGGAAGAGAGGCAGAGGCATAAGGAGGGAAGGAAAAAGAGAAAACATGTGTGAGTGATATTTGTGAGGTTTATAGTTTATGCTGTCAATGCTCATTGCCAGGTAGAATCATGCCTGTCTTTTCCAATATGAACACATACAGAACAATAAAGCTAGACTATAACTTTCCCTTCTTCTTTCCCTCTTCCTTTTCCCTTTTCCTTTTGTCTTCATTTCTCATCAGTCTCTCCAGTTTCTAGGGTTACAGTTCACTGATGCACCAAGGAAAATGGTGTATTCAGAGCAAATCTAACTATTCTGGCCATTAACTGGGAATTGATGTTCTAGACTTTCTCCCAGCTCTTGCAGCATGTGATTTTAAACATGATTGAGTTCTTGTTTATCCAACTAAAATGCACATAGCATATTTATAGCTTGGGAAGAATTGAAAAAGATTACTGCTATACTCCATGCTTTATGATCCATTGACAAAAGGTTACTTTTTTTTTCCATTGTGATATATTATACATTTATTTGTACATACACTCACAGTCTGCCCTTACTGGAATGCAAGTTTCTTTTTTCTTTTCTCTTTTATTTCTTTCTTTTTTTTTCTTTGCAGTACCAGGGATTGAAGTCAGAACCCTGTGCTTGTCAGGCAAGCACTAATTCTACTGAGCCATTTCCCTGGCTGGAATGTAAGTTTCTTGAGAAAATGGATTTGCCTGTTTTGCTTAGGGCTGTGGGTCCCAGAACTAGATCTGAATGCATGGCTCAATAATCCCCTGCTGAGTGACAGACAGGCCCAGGACACAACCAGGGAGGCATGGGGGCCTGCAGCCTTTCATCCAGGTCCCTGTACCCAAAAGGCTTCATTGATGATGACATTATTTTGAAAGTACTTTCAACCTTAACTTCTCCTTTCTTTTCTCTTGACATCAGTACTGTCCCGAACGTGAAGGTGAAAGATTGTTCCTGCTCTGGAGCAAACAGAATTTAAAGAAGCTTTTCATTCTTGGGTAAAGTACTGAAAGTATAGCTTTCTCCTGCTTGAGGAAAGTACATATTCAAACAAAATTTTGGTGTCTGAAATTAACAAGCAGTTTAACATCTTAATAGTTACATTTGAGGATGTAGAATTTCTTACTCTGTCAAAAAATAATAGCATATTGATCAAGTCAGTGTATCCATTGATTTTAGAAGTACTTGAGGATTTTTACTTGATTTAAATAATAAACTAGAAAAAAAGGAAAAAAGGAAGATAGTGAGGTATACTAGCCAAACATAGTGCTTTCCTAGAGGGAAAATGAATGGATGACGGCTTTGCCAATGTGCTGACTTCTGTCATTCTCGTGTTCCATGACAAGCGCCATATGAACGATTTCACTCCATGGATTCTGGAGAGGACCACAGTGAGCAGATTGTCAGGCAGCGATTGCACCAGCATGGCCTTGAAGCCCGCTGTAGTGTCGGTGGGTGCCATTGGAGGAAGGCGTGCATTGTTTCCCAAAATTCATTCCCTTGCCAAAATGTCACTTAAGCAACTAAACAGGCAGTGCATGTGCACATTAATGACTATAATTGTTTTGTATTCTATTTTGTCTGAGATTTTGGGTTAGGAATATTTATTTTTGAAATATATTTTTGGGTAGCAATTACCAAAAAAAAAAAAAAAAAAA
>PVKA01047756.1:0-14150 GCA_004027165.1 Ctenomys sociabilis
AAATGGAAAAAAAAAAAAAAAAGGCCCAGGCCAATCTTGCCCAGTTACTCATTTGAATGAATGAGTAGGCTTATACTTTCAGGTTTCATGGTAAAATGGCATTGGATTAAACATAATTTGTAGACAAGTAATTTTTCCAAAGCATAGTATATCCATTTATTTATCCTTATCACTTTTCATTTCCTCCAATAAAGTAATATACTTGCATTCAAGTAAGTCTTACACATTTCCAGTTAAGTTGATTCCTAGAGAGTATTATTTTTTAAAAATTCACTTTTCAACTAACTTATCTTAGCTATTTGTATTAATGCATACTACTGCTTCGATCCAGAATACCTCTCACAAGAAAACCTGTGTTAAAGTCTTGGCCCTCTAACTTGGAATTGTTGGAAGGTGGTAGAACTTCAAGAGGTGTAGGTTAGTGGGTTGCCTTTTGGTCACAGGAAATGTGCACTTGAAGGGGGTGGGGTACTCACAGCACCATTCACTTTCTCTCTTTTGGCATCCTGGCCATGCGATGAAGGGCTTTATACACTATGCAATCCTCTTCCCATGCTGTTCTACCTCACCATATAGGCCAGAAAGCAATGGAGCCAATCAATCATGAAGAAAAATCTCCAAACTATGACACAAAATAGGCCTTTCCTCTTTGCAAATTGCCTATCGACATTTGTGATAGTAATGGAAAGTTGGCATTCACAGTAACACACAACTGAACTGTGGTAGTTCAATTATTATTGCTACTGTAATACTGTTATTGTTGTAATGTTAGTATAAAAACAATTACTACTGTTATTATAAAAAAAAAAGTAGAGCTAGATTTTGCATAGTGGATAAAATGTGAATTTGGGGAACAATAGTAGCACAAGTCTTCCCTGGCAAGTGCAAGGGCCTGAGTTTAATCCCCGGTTCCACCAAAACAAAAACAAAAACAAAATGAAAAACAAAAACAAAAACAAAACAAAACAAAAAAAAAACAAAAGTAGCACAAGTGAAGACTTACTGAAAGAAATCAGCATATAATGTCTGGGAGACAGTGAGTTAATTTTGGGGTAGAGAAATTATATAGGTTGCTCTACATTCTCGCCAGGATGAATTTTGCTAATAATACTCACCTTACCTTCTTGATGGGGCTATTAAAAATTTCCTTGTTATGTGTGAAATATATATATGAAAGTTCATCTGATATTGTAATGTAACACAAGAGTACTAATTGGAGATCATTAGATGAGCACACTGTGACACCTTGTGGTCATTTGTGGCTAAGTGCGGTGTTATAATTCCACTGGTTGAACTAAATGTATGGATTGTCTTCAAAGTAATAATTAAAGCAAAGAGAGGGTTTACGGATCATCTAATCCAACACTCTTGTTTTATTTGAGCAAAGGGAGGCCAAGAAAGCAAACAGAGCTTGTGCAAGCCAAAACAGTGTCATAGTAACAGAGCTGGGTTCACTTTGCTGGCCTATTATTCTTTTCTTGCTGTGTATAATTTTGTTATAATGGAAAACAGTGGAATAAGCACTTGCCTGGTAAATGCAGAGGCCTGAGTTCAATCCCCAGTTCTGCCAAAAATAAAAAAATAAAAAAAAATAAAAAAATAAATCTCTCTGATAAGAAAGTACAGTTTCAGCCTCAGTGTAGTGATGAATTCATTGACCAAGTTTTCTTTCTGTAGAGGACGATCTGAGGGGTACATTCTTATTGCCATTACACTCCTTCTACTGCTTTTTACAGATCTACTTCCTTACATTTCCAGATTAAGGGAATATTTACTCAATAGTACCCATGTATTTTGTTGTCAGGCCACCTTGGAAAATGAGTAGAATGGCCTACAGCTCTATTCACTGCAGTTGGTACTGGGGCCACAACTGTTCTCCGTGTTCTCCTTCCTCTGTGAGCTTGCAAGGTTTGTTTCTCGAACATGTACAATTGTTATATAATAAATGTTTTTATTCACAAAATGATATTAGATTTTGTTAAGTATTTTTTCTATGTCTACTGAAATTATGTGCATTTTCATTGCTTTATGAAGTTAATATGATGTATTAATTTTATGATTTTATGTTTTGAGCCAATTTGCATATGTTGGTCAAATCTTTTTGAAGTCATTTTTGTATGCTTCTAGATTTAGATTAGAGTATTCTGTTAGGGGATTTTTGTTTCTATATTCATAAATGGCATCAGCCTATAGTATTGTTTTCTTGTAATACATTTGGTTTTGATATTATAATAATATATAGTAATACTGACACATCAAATGTGTTAGGCAGTATTTGTTCTTCTGTTTTCTGGAAGAGTTTGTGCAGAATTAGTGTTACTTCTTCAAATGTTTTGTACAGTTCCCCAGTGGTATGATCTGGGTATGGACTTTTCTTTGTGGAATTTTAAATTATTAATCTAATATGTTTGCTAATTATACATTGATTTTGATTTTCTGCTCATTCTTTACTCCATTGAAGTAGATTTCATCAGGGTAGGAATTTTTTATTTCATTTGGTTCCTTCAAAATCCTTTTAAATTTTTGTGAGATCACTGGTGGATATTTTATTTTTCTTTCTTGATCTTATTAATCCTGAGTTTTCTTGATTAATTTCAATAAAAATTTCACTTTCTGTTTTAGATTTGCCTGATCTCCATTTTCATCTTTATTATTTCTTCATTAACATTTTTGTGTTTACTTTGCTCTTCTTTATCTGGTTTCATAACTTGGAATTTGAGGTTAATATTTTGAGATTGTTTTTCCTTTTCTAATGCACATACTTAAAGCTATAAATTCCTTCTAAGCACTAATATAACGCATCTCATCTACTTTGTTCTACTGTGTATTATTCTTGCTCAATTTGAAATATAGCCCATGCTATCATTTCATTATTGACATTTGACCCACGGGTTCTTTATCAGTGAATTGTTTAATTTCAATTTTTTTATTTCCCAATTATTTCCACCTGTTGTTGATTTCTAATTAAATTCTATTTTTTATTTTATTGAAGAACAAATAGCAATAAGACAGTTTCAATTGCATATTGTTTTATAGTAGTATTTTGTTGTACAAGGTGCATACATGATATTCTATTTACAAACACCATTAGAGCAGAGAACTCTAATCAATGAATTAAGAGAATGAAGCTACCTATCCTTTGTTTAAAGCTGAATTATAGTACAGTTTCAATAATACTTTTTACATTGTTATCTTCCTAGGGTTATCCATAGTACAAGGAGCAGAGAGGATATCCTGTCCAAACACTATTAGTGCAAATCTTTCCTCTCATAGGATTAAGCAAAAGTACTGCATATTTATCCTAACTGTACTGTTCATACAAACACAGAATGGTTCTTCCTTTGTTTCCACTTTTTTTGTTTAGTCCTGTCAGAGATGGGTATTCTATTGTCATTCAATTATTGTAGGTGCTTGAGTTCAGCGAACCAATCCAACACAGTCCAGCAGTCCACAGTAGTAGTGGGTTATCTGAAGAAGTTGTTGACTAGAGCCATTTACAGCTCAACTTATTATTATGGCCTTATTTTATATACATCGGTTTTCTATTTTTCTGTTGGATGGTTAAGACTGAAATAAAGCAAGACCTATAGAACAAAAAATGTAACTTTTGTATCTGATGAGGTCAGCCAAGTCCCCTAAAGGTTTATCCTTAAATTCCATTTTGATTGAAGAATAAACTTTGTGTAACTTTAGCCCTTTTACATAATTGAATTTGCTGCATAGCCTAGGGTATGGATCCCTCTATCCTGAAGAATGTATTGTGTGAACTTCAAATTTATATTCTGCTATGCTGAGGTAGTCCACTGATACTGAATTGAGTTTCTTGTTAGTATTGTTCTAGCATTTTGTAGCCTGTCTACGTTTATGCCTATTGATTATTGAGAAGATAATGTCATCTTTCATTTTTGTTGTGGGACTGTCTGTTTCCCCCTTCAATTCTGGTAGTTTTTATTCAGTGTATTTTGAGATTCCGATTTTAGGTGTATCTTTCTTTTAGTTGTGATAGCTTCCTGTTACATTGAAGTTATATTGCTACAAAATACTTCACTTTGTCTCTAGTAACTTTTACATTAGGCACTTTTACAGGATGTTATTATAGCTTCTGTAGCCTTTTGGCTGCTGATAGCGTGGTGTTATCTCTTTCCATCATTTTACTTTGGATTTTTTTATGTCACTGAATTTCTGCTTTGTCTTGCAGACAATGTGTAGTTAGATTGATTTTATGTCCAGCCTGAGAATCTGCCTTTGGATTTAACTTTAATCCTTTTATGCTTAATATATAGTTTTATTTTTTATTTTTATTTATTTTTATGCTTTTTTATTTCAAAACCAAAGCATGTATTTTGAGCAATTGTTGCAATTCTCAAGATGAACTGGATGCTGCAGCTGCTGCTGTCTTGGGTTTAGGTGTCGTTCCTTCACAGAATCCATGATACACAATTTTTAGGTGCCTCATTCGGCCACTTCTGGTGGTATTTTGCCGTTTAGCTTTTGCACTCCAGTTATGCTTTCTCTTGCACTTGGTGGGATAGCCTTATTTGCCACAAGTCGACTTCTGAAGGTGGTAGGTCTCAGAGCCACAGCGGCGGGACAACATGTGCGTCTTGTTGCCATGCTTTCCAAAGGATGATGATCCCTTTGCTTGTGCCGCTGAGACCAAAGAGCTTATTTTTTTTTTAAATGGAATAAAAAAATAGTAAAAACATTAGAAATGAAGCAGAATTTCACTAAACAAATGATATGATTTCAACAACGGCTATTATATTGGATATTGTTGTCTTCAATTGTTCACATTACCAGATATTTTATTGTTGTTAATTTTCTGTATGTCACATGTGGTTTTTGCTTCTCTTTTTTATACTACTTCTTTTGTGTTGAGTAGGCATTTTGTAGTATAAAATTTTAATTTACACTGTTATTGTTAACCATCTAACCAATGAAATTATTTTTCTAATGAATTCACTGGGGACTACTGCACACATCTTAATATATCACAGCCTAATTAACGCTAATTCTAATATAACACAGAAATTTTTCTTTCTTGTTATTTCCTTCCCTCTCTATGCCTTTATGCCATTATTTTAATATATGAGTTAAACTTGACGTCCTAGGCATTATATGTGGAATAGTAAGCACAGTATACAGTCAGTGAGTATTCGGAGGTTTTTCTTCAAAGACTTTAACTATAGTAAGGCTTCCATTCTTATGAATGTATCTACAGGTACTGCTTTCAAACATCAGAGAAATTATAAGTCTGTTCCAGTTTTTATTTCCTACGGGGTCCTTTGTCTTTGCATCTTTGAGAGGCCTTATATGTCATCATATCTACTTGTTAATTGGTGGCATCTTCCCCAGTGCCTTCTGAGTGTAAGAATTCTTGTGCATGTCCATGGGATTCCAGAACACCAGAGATATCTGGAAGGTCATCAGGACTCACTATGTCTATCTTGTTGCTATTAAGTTTCAGCTGATGTTTTGATAGCCTCAAGTAGTGTTGTACCCTCAAGCAGCCATGACATTACATTCCCCTGGTGGTTTGACACTAAGAATTGTTATTTTTATAATGTTTCTAGCCTTAGGGCTTTTCCTCAGTCCCTCCAAATCAAGTCAGGGTCCTATAGCAACAGTGCTGCTTACTTTTCATAGCCTGTCTTGGTCTGGTAAAATTACTGTGATGGGAGTTGAGAGGATATTGGTCAATGCTAGAGAGTTTCATTGGTCTCACCGAAGTTCAGAATACTTTCTTGTACAAATGCTTCTCATTCTGGGTTATGCCATAGTCAATTGACAGTCCCACCATAGGTGCTTTTGACAACATTGTTGTTCCTTCCTTCCTTCCTTCCTTCCTTCCTTCCTTCCTTCCTTCCTTTCCTTCTTTCTTTCGTCTTTCTTCTTTCTCTTTGCTTATTTCTTTTCATTTTCTATTGGCAGTGTTAAGAATTTTGGGCTTTGTGCATGTTATGCAAGTGCTGTATCACCTGGCTGCATTCCCAAGCCTTTGTCCCGTTTCACCATTGCATTTAGGGAGATGATTGGCTGAACTCACTGAATCATCACATTCCTACAACCTCGCTTTTATTCCTTTTCTAGTAAGAAAACTCTTGGTTGAATATTGGCCATAGTTTTTTCCAGGTTTTTAAGAGAACCCCAGTAAGCATATATACCTTCAACAATGAAGTCCGAGGAAAAGTTTAAATGTTGTCTTAACAAAGTACTTCCTAGTGTACGAATTCCTGCTTATACAGTCTAATATTTCATTCTCCTTGAATATGACAACCAAAAAACTCAACCATAGATATTTTTATGGATCTCCTGAATCTGGCTAATACACATATGCTAAGGTTTTATGAAATTATTTCAGTATATCGGTACTTTCCTCACTTATCAGGCCCAGAACATGCTCCTCTATGTTATGCTGCAATTCAAGCTTAGCTATTGATCTTATAGTCAGGAGAAGAGATGAGAACTCCCAGTATTCTTGCAAAAGAGCCTCCTCAGCTCCTCGTAGGTATAGCAGAGGCATTTATAGTCCTAGTACCAGATGAAACAAGCACTTGAATGGCTAATGGGAGATAGGCCACCTCTGCAATACTGACTTGTTCGACTTGTGTGAGTGTGGTTGCTGCAGAACCAATGTCTTTAGAAACTTCAATGTAGATTTTCCCATTATGTAGTTCAGTATACTAACTTTCCCACCCTTAAAGACTCAAACTTTATAAACCTGTTCTTGTTTTGTGTAGCACTTAAATATCTGCAACTCTGCAACTTTATCAGTGTGTGCTTTGCACTGCATGTGATAACAATCTCCTTTGTGGACCACCAGCAACTTGATCTCAAACTTACCCATTAACTGCTTGTTAGAAGCCACTAGCTTCTCACCATCCCTTTTCATGTGTCAAATTACTTTATTAATAACCAGCCTCCTCTTCCATTTTGTAGGTATTATTACATTTATATTTCACAAATGCCTCTATCATCCCACCAGCAACAGCATTCCTCTAGACAAAATACTTTCGAATTTAATCCTGGGGAAATCTTTAACAACTGAGCCATATTCCTGTACCACTTGTATCTGTGTTATAACTACCAACCAACCAGGATGTGGTCTTCTTCCCCTGCTGTGTAGTGAGTGAGCCAGTCCAAAATCCTCATCTTAATACCTGTTTTCTTAAACCACTGTTGGTACCATTTGTGCTCACTGAAGTTTTCAAAATAGTTGCCAAGGTGGGATTAGATATGCAAGAGAGTTATTAGGGAGAATGCCTGAAAGGTAAAATGTGAAGGTTGCCAGAGGAAACTGACAGAACTTATCACCATACAGCCTGACCATTGTGAAAGAAAGAAAGGAGAGACTAAATGGAGGAATCTCAGATTCAGTGCAGTTAAAAAGAATTTTGCCAAGGCCAATGAGTGGTGCTTGAACCAAAATTGGCTGTCAAAGGAGTCATGAATCTTCCAGAATGGACCTTCATTAATATTATTGTTATATTCATTTACTGCCTAGGAGTAGCTCATGGAAAACATGGCTTCAGTGTTACCACAGCAGGTGGCTCAATGAAATATAGTTCTTGTAGTTCAAGTTTGGGGAGTACCATCATGAGTATCCCAAGTAGTTTCTCTCTTTCTTTCTTTCTTTCTTTCTTTCTTTCTTTCTTTCTTTCTTTCTTTCTTTCTTTCTTTCTTTCTTTCTTTCTTTCTTTCCTTCTTCCTTCCTTTCTTTCTTTCTTTCTTTCTTTCTTTCTTTCTTTCTTTCTTTCTTTCTTTCTTTCTTTCTTTCTTTCTTTCTTTCTTTGCTTTATTACATTTTCCAACCTATTTTTTAATGTAATCTCTTCAGTTCTAGTATTTATTGTTTATTTTAATGCTAATATTTGGAGAAAATGTTATGGAACTAATTGTTGCAGAGAAAAATTAGAGACAAAAAGGATAAGAGAAAAATAAAGATGAGAGTTTAAGCTTAGACTGATGAAGTAGGTTCACAATTTTAAGCCCAACCTGGACAACATAGTGATTTCATGAGGTTTTGTGTCAAAAGAAAGATAAAAAAGGACTGAAAGCTCTGAGTTCAATCCCAATACTGTATAAGAAATAATGTGAATTGGAATTATGAGGAAATTATATTTTTTGCCTTTCTTAAAAGGATACTGAAAGTTGAATGTTAAAGTTGTTTGGACAGTTTCTCAATATTTACTAAAAATGTAAAGTTTTAAACCTATGCTAGAAGTGATACTTCTTAACATTTTTCTAGGATACAAGAGCTATCTGTTTTGGTAAAAACTGATTTCCCCTGTGTCTCTTGAACCCTTATTCAGTCCTTGGAACACTTTTATGTGTATACTTTTATCTTAGTTACTTTTCTTTCATTGTTGAAACAAAATATCTGACACCAGAGTTAAAGGGGGAAAGGTTTATTTAGCTCCCAGTTTGTAGAGGTTTCAGTCTGCAATGGGCTGGCTCTAAGGCAGACTGGCGCATGGCAGAGAGGTAACATGGTAGTGGAAGACAGCAAATGCCAACAGAGAGAGAGAGAGAGAGAGAGAGAGAGAGAGAGAGAGAGAAATCTCTGCCCCTTATATTGTATCCAGCCAACTGGAATTAGGGCAGTGCCAATCTAACCAGTAGACTGACCCAGCAATCTCCTATCTTTAATTCCAGCATTACACCATGAATCAATTGCAAATTCTAGCTTTAGCGACCTTCCAAAAGCCTGCCCCAATGACAGTATGAGGCTTTGGGGGAACATCTAGACACAATTCATCACAATGTTGAATTGTTAAAGAGACAAACCAGTGCCTTAATGTTTCTCAGAACAGTGCTACTCTATATATTGTTCTTTAGATTTTCTGAAAGAACTATTCAAAAATCTTGGTAGTTTTTAAAATAAAAAAGTGGGTTTCTATAATCATATTTGATACTATTATCACTATTATGTATAAAATAGGGATCTTTGAAGATCAATATTTTTCCGGACATTTCCTGAAATTGACTGCATGACTGCACTCAATCCCGCTTGAATGTGTATGAGATTTCCACTTCAGATGAAGGAAGTTGGGTGGGGAAGGTAGGTTCTGTGACTTAACATCAGGAAAACCACAATGTTAGTGTATGAGTTTATGGAAATGCTTTACACAAGAAAATGGCTTATTTACAGGAGTCTGTTAGAGATGCTTGGAACATTCCAGCTAAATGAAGCATGCAGTTATGCTATTTGTACTTTAGTAGAATTTTTTGAAAATGTCTCAATTTTTCCAGATCAGATTTGAATATTAATCTTTGTTGCCATTGATTTCATTAATTCCTATTCAGCTTTCAGGTAACATTGGATCTGATAGGATAAAGTGGTAAATTTAAGCTGAAAGAACTTTTAAGTACCTTCTTAGTTTGCTAGGATGCTTCCTTAAGCTCTTAGGTATCTTCTTCAGCTACTAATAATGGCATTGTAACATTTTGATGGAGCAAAACAAGTCAAGGTCTTTTTTAATATTGTTACAGACAACTGGACATATTAATATATATGAATGTAGGAAGAAATTTTAACTGAAAGGTGTCCTATCTTAGTCATGAGACTATCTTCCTGGAAAGACACAAAACCATTTTTGTGTGAGCCTCTTATAAGTAGTGGTCACTGGGAAAGGAAGGCAGAAATGAACGTTTGAACCATTATATGCAGTTCTCAAATTTCTATATCAGTTAGACAGAACTGACTTGATAACCATCCAGCAGCTATTTCTCTAATAGAACAGTGTAATTTTTTTTCTAACATACTATATTTAATTCTGTTTCACTTATGCAATGAAAAGTAATTTTCTTTTTTACTTATTTGTGTTTCAAGTGCTACAGATCAGTAGAGAGAAGGAATTTTAGGAGCATGCTGGTGGGTGGGAAGCATTTGGCCCACATTAAGCATTATTTAACATACTCAAGAAATTGGGTAAGTCAAATATGAAAACCCCAAGAGATTACATTAGCTTAATCCCTTCATTGAACACCAAATGGCCACGGGCATAGTCTTTGTATTTAAACTTTAGGAAATCACTTTAAGCTTTATGCTTGGGCTGATATTTGCATATACCATCAAAACACACTAAAAATGTACCTTTGAATATGCTGAAATAATGTAGATCTAAGTAACTCAGATAACTAAGTAACCCTGAAAAACCATTCTGAATGTTTTCTTTCTCAATAGCAAGGTCCTTTGATGTTCATATGTATCTTAATTTGATTACATTTGCTGATTTCAAAGTGATCCTAAAGTCACTATATGAAAAATTATACATACATGGAAATACCCTCTTTTAGTAGAAAAAAAATGGATTTGTATTTCTTCAAACTCATTTATTGAATGGAGATATACAGTAGATATGTGGCTTCTATTTACCAGCTGGTAATATAACCCACTGACCCTAACATTTTTTTATTACTCATTTTGACTTGATAATACCCTTGAAAGAATTTAGTATGTGAAAACAGTGTGATTTAGATGCTCAAACCTAAAGTTGTCACAGGCAGGATTGATGGAAAGAGGCGCTAGCACTGCCCTTGTCTGTATCATAAAGACTTCAACTGAAATAGTATTTGTTTTCCAGCATTACAGTCAAAGTGGGACATAGGGAGTATGACTAATATCTGGGGTTGGTGGTGCATTCTCATAACCAGTACTTTGTGTAGCTTAGGAAAGATGACCACAAATTGTGCTCTTACCTTACCAGCTTAATGACTTAATGAGAGTCTGTCTCAAAAAATAAAAGAAAAAGGCTAAGATACAGTTTTCTGTAAAGGCCTCAGATTCAATCTCCAGATCTGAAACAAACAAACAAGGAGGTTGAAAAAAAATTAAAAAAAAAAAAAAAAAAAACATCAGAAATTAAGGGCTGGGGAGATGGCTCAGTAGAATAAGTGCTTCCCTGGCAAGCACAATGGTCTGAATTCAATCCCCAGTTCCACCAACTAAAAAAGAGAGAGGAAAAAGAGAGAGAAATTAAACTTTCAACCAAGTATATTTTACACCTTAAAACCCAAAGGTGTGTGCATGTGTATGTGTGTATAACAGAATAATTTCAGAAAGCTTTTATTCCATCTAATGCACTATAACATTTTGTGTTTTACTAAGTTGTATTATATTCAATTTCATTTAAAATTTGATATTATACCCCAACTCAGTATCATGTCTTCACATCATGAATAACACTGAACCTAAACATGCATTGACTGAAATAATTTTTAGTTATCATCATCATCATCATCATCATCATCATCATCAACAGCAACATCATTGAATGGCCATGGCAGTTGTGTGGCTAGGTGCAAGCACTTACCTGAGCAGCAGCATCATGAGAAGATCCAAAAACAATGACAATGGACAATTCTCCTGGACTGACTGCAATAAAACAGTGCCAGGTTGACTTTGAAGGGAGAAAGAAAATCACATCAGATTCTGACAGCAGTGACAAGGTTCACCCGAATTAAATTGCACAGATTTAGGTAATAAAGAATCCTTCTTGACAAATAAAGCTAAGAACAGATCAGAAGAAAATAGAAACTAAATAAAACAATTGGATGGTTACATATATATTGAGAGATAAATTAAAAAATAGGTCAAAGTTCAAATACTTCCCCAAATTACAAATTTCCTTGTTTTAAAACTATTTCACTATGCATACTAATTGATTTTATTTGTACTGCTTGTTTATCTTAGTACATTGAACAAAACACTTGTGTCATTAGCTGCTTGAATCTTTTCTTGTAAGGGTCTTTTTGGTTTATGGCTTGTACTCTGAGTAACTACTTTGAAGATACTGATTCTCAGTGTAATAACTATTGATATTCTCGTTTTATTTGGTTATGAATTTTTCATAAAATAAAAAAACAGAACTGAGTAAATCTGTTAAAAAAAACTACCAACCAATGCACCAAAGAAATAGACTCCATGGAGAGATGTCAGATAGAAATCCCTATAGGCAATTCTACTGAGCACAGGAACAGCAGAAAGGATTAACAGGAGGAAGGGTCTCAGATATTGAGGACAAAATGGAATTTATGATGGCATATTCAGTGAAACTTCAAGAATGATAATACAAGAATAAAATTGATCGAACAGCTACTACATGACAAGAAGGATGAACTAAAATAATTAGAATTAGAAATTAGAGGACAGCACACATAAAGTAAAAAAAAATCTGTTTATAGAAACCATAGCAAACTACTGCACATAGGTAAAAAGAAGTCAACATGCAAGTGAGGCTTACAATTACACCAAATAGCTACAATGACGAAAGAAACCTGCATGACATATCATAGTCAAAATCCTAGAAGTTGTGGAGAAAAGGGAACACTTCTCCACTGCTGGTGGGAATGTAGACTGGTACAACCATTGGGGAGATCATTGCGGAGACTCCTCAAAAGAGTAGGACTGGAAATCCCATTCAAGCCAGCTATCCCCCTACTGGGAAATTTCCTAGAGGAATTGAAAACATTATATCATAGTGATATATGTGTACCTATGTTTATAGCAGCACAATTTGTGATAGCAAAATCTTGGAAACAACCAAGATGTCCATCACATGAGGAATGGTTGAAAAAGATGTGGTATTTCTATATAATGGAGTATTACTCAGCTATAAAGAATGAAAAACTTGAAGCAGTTATATTGAAGTGGATGCCACTTGAACATATACTCATAAGGGAAACAAACCAGACACACATGTGCAAATATCATATAGTCTCCCTAGTATAAGAAGTCAAAAGGAGAAATACAAATAGAAATGTACAACAACTAAAGACAATTGAGTCAGATAGTTAAGGCAAAGTGAACGGCATAGGCTGCAGGGTACTAATCAGCTTTTCTTCTGGATGGTTAACAACCTATGTTCACAAGTCAAAGTTGGAGAAATAGAAGAGCCTCAAGGCCAGCCAACATTTTGGTCCTAGCCTTTCAAGGTCATCGAAGACTCAGGGCATAGGAGAACCTGTACTGTAACATCATGAAACTCAGTTGTGCCCCCAATTTTCTGATCAAGGAGATTATGGAGCCACAGAGGAAAAAGATTGAAGTTCTATAGTGTGCCTGGGGAGAGTCACATGGAGAGAAAACTTTCTCTCAGGCTCTCATAGAGAGCAAACTGGTCAAGCATTGGCTGTCACTCACCCGCATGGATGACACAGACAAAGGATCTACAGAGTAAGGTACAGGATTACACGATAAACCCTGAGGGGACTTCACTGACCTCATCAAAAACAAAAGCTACATCTTTTGGTATATAGGTCCTGATATATCTTGGTCTTAACCATCCAACAGAAAAGTATAAAAAGGAGGTATACAATATACAACGTGGGGCCATAATGATAAGTTGAGCTGTAAATGGCTATAGTCAACAACTTCTTCGATAACTCACTACTGTGGAATGCTGGACTGTGTTGGATTGTGTCGCTGAGTTCAGCGACATTGTCATTAAATTGGTTTAATGACAATGGAGTGTCCATCTCTGACAGGTGTAGACAAAAACAAGGGGGATAAAAAGGAAGAATTATGATGTGTGTATATAAACAGTATAGTTAGGATAAATATGCTGTGCTTCTGCATAATTCTATGAGAAACAAGATTTGTGCTAATAGTTGTTGGACAAGATATTTTTTTTTCCATTTATTTTTATTTTATTAAAATACAAATGTCAATCAGTTTCAAGACACCTTAACCATACAGAGTCGATGAATTAATACATTGCAAACTGTTTTCATAACGTTTTGGTATTGTACAAGGTGCATACATGAAATTATATTTACAGGTTTTTTTATAGCTGAATTATATCAAAGATTCAATAATTATTTACCTAGTGGATGACCATAGCAATAAAGCCGACATAATATCCTGTCCAACCACCATTAGTTCAGATCTTGCCTCTCATAAAATTATGTAGAAACACAGCGTTATCTATCCCAACTGTACTGTCTATACACACACATCCTGATTTTTTCTTTCTACAACCCTTCCTTTGTCTACACCTGTCAAAAGTGGGCACTCCATTGACATTCAACTACCTTAGGTGCTTGAACTCGACACCACAATCCAACATAGTCCAGCATTCTGCAACCATAGGGAGTTATTCAAAGAAATTGTCGACCATATCCATTTACAGCTCAGCTTAATATTATGG
>PVKA01047757.1:0-14153 GCA_004027165.1 Ctenomys sociabilis
CTGACATCCTTTCCCTTTCCCTGGATTTAACTCTAGTCACTATTATATTTTAACTTTATAGATTTTTCATAGCTTATTTCTATGTCTACGTCACTTCTCTTCATATTCTTATGGACTCATTTTTCTCTCATGTTAGTCATATGTCCCACAACTTTATGCATTTAATATATTTTCAATTATAGCACCTAGGCTGCAGCATAGGGTCTAGACTACTTACACCTTCACAGAGTATTGATTACTCTTCTAGAAGAGACAGATACAATTCACTTCATTGTTAGCATTATGTGTCATTAGAGTAGTTGTGTTTTGCATTTTAAGTTTTTAATTTCTAAAGAATACAGAGTAGAAAAAAAAAGCAAAAAAAAAAATCCCATGAGAAATGATACAACTTTCACTGAACATAGTTTTTTGTTTTGTGGTGCCAGGGCTTGAACTAAGAACCTTGTGCTTGCCAGGTAGTCACTGAGCTATATTCCCAGCCCTGAACAAAGTAACAGGAATTTAATAATGGTTGCTATATTGCATGAGGTTATCTTCAAATTAGTTGTTTAGTTTAAAAGGAGCAGTAGATGTTTAAATTATATTCACATTTAAAAAATTTCTTATAACAGTTTTGTTATTTTGTTTTGTTTTTTTAACCAATTTTGCAGGCTTATACTTACACTTTTAAAGCATGGTATTCAGGTTTCTCAACTGAGGTTTATTGTGCTAGGCCTGAACTTTTATAATAATAATCATAGACTATAGTGCAAACTAGCAATCCACTGACTTGTCAACATTGCAAATGTTTTCTTTTTGTCAAACTTCTCATTTTTTTCAGTCTCAACCTCATTTAAGATAAGGAGAATGAGGAATGACAGTCAAAGGCCACATGTTCTCCTCCTCCTCATCTTCATCATTGTCATTGCCTTATTAATATCTTGGGTTCTCTGGTTTGTACTCAGAGATTATCTATTTCGATTTTCCTTTTAAATTCCATCACAGCAAGATTGTAAACACCATTGATGGTTCAGTACCTGGAGGTTTACCTGAATGTGTTTTTATGATTTAAGAGAACTATGGTAAGAACTTTATGTATATTTCACAACTTTTGGTTATGTATTCATATGAGTAGGAGGGGATTGAACCACAATGACACTTTGTAGCACTTTGAGGATACACAGATTGGGAGTGAGAGATAAAGCTAGGATAGGAACTAGTGTTACGGAAGGAGGCAATATGATCCCAGAAGGAACAGTATCTGTTTCCCAAAGGCCAGATATTAAGATATATATATATATATATATATATATATATATATATATATATATATATATATATATATATATATAAAACCACTCTAGGGCTAACCAGATAGCTCAGCAGATTAAAGCACCTGCTTAGGCAGACCCAGGGACCAGGGTTCAATCCCTGTCATGCCTGCTATCCTCACGCCTGGGGCTCAGCGATTGAGAATGGGCATGGTGACTTGCACCTGTAATCCCAGCACAGGAGGCTGAAAACAGGAGAATCACTATGAGTCTGCTATGTGTATTGAGCCCTTGTAAACTCTGTATTAAATACATAAAACAAAAAATAAGAAATTCTGATAGTGAATGAGTTGCTGTCATGACATATTATAAAGTTATCTTTGGAAATCCAATATTTAGCTATGAATAATAACAGTTACTTTATTTTGTTTAATAACAGATTATGAATTATCTCTCAGGCAAACAGAAGATAAGAAAATGCATCCAATTAATTTTATCAATGTATACTTCATGTATTTTTATCAGTTGATATTTCCTTAAAAACATAAAAGCTTACTACGCTTTAACAGATTACTTTCTAATTCCTTACTAGAAAACAATTGTTTCATAAATAGAAAATTCAATGAATCACATCTGTCTGAGGAAGAAAAGGAGACACAAGCAGACACACACACACAGTTCAAAGACAAGCTAAATAAACAAGACCATACAGGAAAAACTTTTTAACTAATCTATTTTAGCAAACACACTACCACAAATGCAATCTATTATTGCATTAGGGCTGGTAATGTCTGTTACATTTTCCCTCCTGGCTTCCCAAAATATATAGTTTTATATTTGTAGATTATGCCTCCATAGTCTTAATACTTATGTAGTCTATTCCAACAAAATAAGATCATGAAATGCATTGTTGTTTTCAGTAACAAGTTTGTCATCACGATAGTAATTTTCACTATTTCTCACAATTTCTCTTAAATCATCACATACACTTGTTTCACAACTCTTCATTTTGAAAAAACTTAGTAATGTTGTGCATACTGATATAATATGAAGGAATTTTGCAAACTTTTGAATTTCAAACCATTAAAATATTAGTTGAACACTTAGAAATAAAGGAAGCTACACATATGGATTTTGTACTGCAAATTCTACAGTAGTATCAGTCATCTTTAATATTTTTATATTCTACATAAATTAATTAAATCATTCTAAATAAATATTTCACTTTTGGAGGGTTTCCTGTGGATTCATCACACTTAGACAACTTTCATAAATATTGTATTTGTGAACAAAATGTTTCCTATATAACTTAGAGTTGTTGCTCTCCCTTGAAAACTTAACCTGTTTGTGACATGCAGAACTGTGCTTTACAATGTGTTTTCAGACAATAGGCACTCATGAATTTTTCCATGTAAGCATGTCGTTATTGAAGCATCCATAATCAATGGAAATGAATGAAAAAAATCAGTTTTTATAATATTTATGTCTCAGCACTATTGCTTGCAAAATTATAAATGAGACTATTTGAGGAAAGATACATAACAAACTCCAATCCCTCTCTTGCCAGTGTTACAAAGTGTATTAGTCTATCCTTCCTGTTGTTAAAAAAAAATTCACAATTAATGAAGCTAAAGGAACAGATATTTATTTTCTCATCTACTCCAGGAGCCTGGAAAGTGCTGTCCAGCTGCCATCAGCTTCCATTATGGATAAGGTTGTTCTTCTTGATGTCCAAATTCCTACCTTTGAGTTCCTTTTTTTTATTGTCTAATTTTGTCAAAGTCATATAGACAAAGGAAGGTAATTATTTTTTAAGAACACTAATCTCATACCCAAGTCTTTTTAATTTAACTATTTCCCTAGAAGTCCCATCTTCTCATCCAACCACACTCTGGATTATGGCTTAAATCTGTGAATTTTAGGGGGGACATTAATCTACAACATAAGTCATCCTTGAATCTAACAGGATGCTTACACTGTAGGACACTCCTCCACTTCCAGACTCTATTTCCTCTTCCTCTCCTAAAACTACTACCTGATTCCTCTGTCTGTACACATTATCAGAAAATATTCACCTAATTACATGAGTAGATTTAAGAAAAACTTAATCACATATTTTTTTAATTTACTGTCACTTAGCCAAACTATATATATTTTAAATAAAACATTGTCCTGTAATATAAAACAACTTTTAATTTTTCATGATTAACTTTCTTTCTTTCTTTTTTTCTTTCAGTATCAGAATTGAGCTCAGTACCTTATACTTACCAGGCAGGCACTGAAGCCACTGAGCTATCTCTCTGAACCTACTTTATTTAGGTTTTAAAGAAAGTACAAAAAAAAGGAAAAAATCTAAACAGTATAAATGATCCAGAATTTCATAAATAAACTGATAGGAATTCAACAATAGTTGTTATGCTGCATATTGTTGTCTTCAAATTAGTTGCTCAGCTTAACAGATGAAAGCCTGTAAGATTGATCAAAATCTAAAAAGGAGTGAGTAAAAATTAAGTACTATCTATTCTTTACAAATAATCAGTGTGCAGATTTCTCAAAAAACTAGTATAACAGGTTCCAATCAACCCAACTATTCCCCTCCTGCATTTTTTTTTTTTTTCAAATCCAGGGATTGAGCTCAGGCCCTTGTACCCTCCTGCATATTTTTTCAGAAGAACTGAAAACATCATATCACAGCAATATGTGTGCACCCATGTTTACAGCAGCACAATTTGTCAAAGATTAAGTAACATTTATCAAGTTTCATCTGTTAGCCATATCCGGTAAAGAAGAACTTGCTTATGTACTGACTGAGATCCCCTTAGAAAATTATTTTTACTCAGACTCATAATTTTGTTTTCTGTTGATGTGTGTACCACCAAAATTCTACCAAGAGATAATTAATATAATAACATCACAATAATGCAATCACAAAATTGAATTAAGATGAGAAAAAATCAGAATCTAGTGGAGATACAGCTGTAAATATAGTTGAAATATACTAATTCAGATCCATTTTATCTTGCTTGTATTTGTACGTAAATTTCAAATATGTAAACCTAAACTGTGTTAGTTACTTTTCTCATTGTTGAGCCAAAATACTTGACACACAAAGTTCAAGAGAAAAAGATTTATTTAGTTCAAAGTTCTTAGAGCTTTCAGGCCACAATCAGCTATGTCCAGGGCATGGGGGCATGGCAGATGAGAACTGAATAGGAAATGCAGTTCACGGCCAGGAGTTAGTAAAGCAAGCAAGACAAGGATACCCACAGCTCCTTCTAAGCACTTTATCTTATCCAGGTCACTTGTGTGCACAACACTCACACCCTTAATTCTAGGGCCCTTGATCCTAGTATTCCACCATTAACTAATTCCAACTTCACACACTCCAGATCCAGCCATCTCTGAAAAAGCCCCACTTATAACAGCATAAGGCTTTGGGGGACTACCTAACCCCAAGTAATAACATTGCATCCTTGTCTCCCTAAACACTAATGCACATCACTTTACGCAAAAAGCATTTAGTCCATCTCCAAGTGTTGTCCAAATCCTAACAGGTTCAGCATTGCTGAAAAGTCCAATCCCAATATCTCTTCAGAGATCTAAGGCAAGATTTAAGCCCCTGTACAAATAAAAAAAAAAAAACAGTTAATCATCTCCAATATCCAATAGCACAACAAGACACTTTTGTACCAAAAGTTACAATCAGGGTAAAAAGAAAAGAATGAGAACAAAATAAGTAAAAAATCCTGCAGGGAAAACATTAAATCTGATCATTCTGCTTCCTGTAATTTGTGCCAACTTGTTAACTATAAAGGGTTTGGGTGTCTCTGCCCCTACTGCGATGCAGGTGGTTGAAGCCCCAATGACTTCTCTGTTTGACAGGCTTTGCTCACTTCTTTCAGATTTCCTTGAATTATCCATGGCTCTGGATTCTCCAGACTTCTGGGGTCTCCAATGAACCTTTGACCTCATGCAACATCACACACTGCCCTCTCAAGGGTGAGCACACTGACTGGCCTCCCTGAGATCTGGTTTTCTTCAATAACCTGGGTGGAAGTCTTCTCACCCCACAACTTTTGCATTTTACATGTATCTAAAATCAGCACCACACAGGTGATGCAAAGGTCTGTAACCACCTGAAGTAAAGCCTCACTACCTTCTGCCTTGGCTATGGTGGTCCCTGCCACCCCAAGAACAATTTCCTTAGACCTGCACTAGTTTGCAACATGGTGCTCAACGTCTCTCTTCTCACAGTAGTCTTTCACTTTTGAGGATGTAAAGGGTGGAAATTTAGTGCTTCTTGTGATGCTCTCAGGTCATCACTTCTGCTGTCTTCAGAAATACTTTATATTCTCTTGTTAGTCTTTCACATGATCAAATTCTCCTCTATTTGATCTCTGCAGGCTACAAATTTACCTGAGCTTCCTTTCAGCTATACTCACAACTTTCTGAATTATTACAATGACTCGTTTGTTCTTGATCCTCATCATACACCTGTCTCAAAGCTCCTAACAGTAGCCATGCCACCCCCTCCACAGATGGACTTTCTAAGTCTACCTTTCATCCATCATCTCTGATCCTTTCCAAATTCTGCCAACAAGCCAGGTCCAAAGCACCTAATCACATGTAGTCACAGAAACCACCCCATTTCACTGATACCAAATTTTGTCCTAGTTGTGCTTCTCATTGTTGAGACAAAATATCTGACACCCTAAGTTAAAGAGGAAAAGGTTTATTTAGCTAACAGTCTGTAGAGTTTTTAGTACATA
Source organism: Ctenomys sociabilis (assembly GCA_004027165.1). Lineage (NCBI taxonomy): Eukaryota > Metazoa > Chordata > Mammalia > Rodentia > Ctenomyidae > Ctenomys > Ctenomys sociabilis. The sequence goes on from PVKA01047757.1 coordinate 6,020, forward strand.
ACTAGCACTATCCAAGGGAGAGTGGCATGGCTGACAGGCACTATAGAGGAGAGCAGTTCATGCTGGGCAGAAGGTAGTAAAGCAAGGAGGAAAGAGATGAAGACAGCTGTTTTCATTCCTTAACTATTACTGAGGCTACTTAGAATCGGCAACACACACACCCTTAATTCTAGTCCTCTAGATCTTACCTAGCATTGCACCACAAACCAATTTCAGCTTCATAAAGTATAGATCCAGTCACCTCTGAAAAAGCCCTACCAGTCACAGAATGAGACTATAACACATACTTACAAGCAAAATCAGTTTTTGTAGATGCTCCTTTACACCATTATATCATTCTCTGAATACCAATGGAAGAATAAAGACTACAGCTACAGAAGTAAAAGAAGGAAGACCTCTTTTCACAAAAATAATATCTGAAAACATGAGAATTAATCCTTATATTTCCCATGTTTTTATTATTCATATTTTGTGATATATGTAGAAAATATAGTTCTATAAAAATATTTTTCTAAATTTATAATGAGTCATACAATTAGGAAACTATGAATGCTGTTATGATCTAACAAAATATGGCATTTGTTTTTTAAGTTGCACAGATTATACAAATTCTGTGTACTGATTGAATTATTTAAAATGTCTTGCATACATTATGATTTATTGCTCAAAATTAAAACTAAATATTAGTAATTTTCAGTGAAAAAGAGTAAATTGTAATTTCCTTAAATAAATGAATCTTACCCATCATCTATATTATTCTCAGACTGACCTCACTTTTCTTATTCCTTCTACCCAATGGTCCCAAGATGAGACCCACTTGGAAACAAAAGGCAATTGTGCTTTTCTTTTCCTTACAGTGCTGGTGGGTCAAAAAAACAATTTTCTGTGTTCCAAGTATTTTCAACAAGCCACAATAATATCTAAGTGTTTATCATTGAGAAAAATAATTAGGTGATTTATAAATATTATAAAAATTAACATTTTGACTGAGTAGATTCTCTTCAAAGGATTTATAGCCTTTCTAAGTATTATAAAAATTAACATTTTGACTGAGTAGATTCTCTTCCAAGGATTTATAGCCTTTTAGAAAAACTAAATACTGAAAAAAATAACCATAATCATCTTAGCTTCTAAAATCTTAACATTTAATAGTTGAAATCTTGAAATATATACTGTTTAAATGGAGTTTTCCTTGTCACAAAGTTTATGTAATAGTGGAATGCTTTCATGTCTGTGAAGCATATTATCAAAAAAAAAACAACTTGGGCCATCTGGTTTTGTAGCAGATGGTAAATATTTAATAAAGGAATGCCCCATACAGTCTGTAGTTATTAAATATAACCCATTACAGTTTTTTGAGTATCCTCCCTGCTTATTCTCAGTGTTAGCATCTGGGTAGTGTGTTGTGACACATAAAAAAATTTGTGATACTTTTATTTTCATGTAAAAGTCAAGAAGATGTATTCCAGAATAAGATAATTTCATTAGCAAAATGAGATGTTAAACGCAGAGTATCTTGATTTGGAAATTGTACTATTTTTCTTTGCATGTCAAAGACTTATTTAAATTTGATCCACTAGTTAAAATGAATATGGCTAAATTCCAAATTACTTTTCTTTACTGCTGGCTTGTCAGGAACATGCTGAAAACAGAGTGAGCAAACATAAGAAAGTTTGATGGCTCTAAATAATAATAAATGATCACTGAACATATTTTCAGGAAAAGGTCTATATACCACCACTTAAAGCTAACCCAATTCAAAGACACTATAGTTTGAGGTTCTATTAATAATGAATTAATAAATGGTAATGAAGCAAGAATTGATAATGTCTTATATCATGCCAGATTCTATAAGTTAAAGTTCACAAAAGAGGATGTCTTCTCTCTGCTATCAAAGCTGTAGCTTAGGTCAAATTGGATGTTGTTGCAGTGCATTCAATATCATTAAACTCTCCTTAGCTGCCTGGCGTACTTTACAGGGGATAATCAATGCCTAATAAAAATGATAGAGTGGCAAATTGATTATTTCAACATCTAGAGGGTAAAGTATTGTAGGTAAAATGGAAAGATTGAGCTAGCATTGGCCTTACTAATAACCAGTCTTGACCTCTTAGTTAATCATAGCTGTGAATGGTTCCTCATGTAGAAAATGATGGAGAAGAAGAGGACGTATTATGTTTCTTTATTTCATTTAGTAAGTAATTTTCAAAAGATTGTTTCTATCATGGAAAATTTCTGCTTCTACTACAAATGTCTCCAGCAACATGTTATAAACTTGTTCCATTGTGACTGAAATGAACGTTATTTAATGCTGGAGAAATAACAATGTGCTTCATGCTAATTTCTCATAATATTCCTTATACCAGAAAAATGCATATATTTTACTTTTAAACTAATGCTTCTGATTCAAAGTTACCTTTTGGTAACAATTATTGGCTGAATTGTGGTGCTATGGAAACTGCGCAGGTTCCCCTCACAACACCTGTAGATTCCAATTTTCATGAATAGGTCAGATGGTGAATTGCTTGTTTTCATTCTCATTGTGTAAACTGGTGCTTCTGAAAGTAAACTCACCATACCAATTTCCCTCCTTTATCTAATAAGTACTACTCAAGAAACTGTGTTTCCATTAAAAGTGTTTATTTCCCTCATAATGATACATGTTCTATGGAATTATATTTACTAATAACATAGAATTAATGTTTTATGACTTTCATTAGTATTTCCAAAATGCCATTGCAAATGAATTTAAATTCTCTGTGAGAATAATGACAGTCATTTTAAATTCTGATAATAACAGGTTATTTCCATATCAAACTGATCACTGAAATCCACTTTCTTAAGAGTTGGGAATCAACAGTTACAAGCTTGACATATCATGTGTTCATATTTCTATTTCATTTGAGGAGCAAGTAAAGTTCAGAGTCAAATTGACTTGAAATGACAGGAATTATACACTGATAACCCTTTGGAGGAGATAATTATGAAAGCCATCTTTTATTGTTCATCTATGTATCAATTAAAAGAATTGTCTCTATCAGATGGCCTAAATTCTCTACAATCGACCTAGGTTAATTTAAAATATTTTTCCCATTTATGTCAACTATGGCTTCAAAGCCATATATTCATAATACATAAAACAATGCCTTGATAAATTGCATCAACCAATTCAGAAAAACTAGCATATATTCTCTTATAGCTCTTCATTATTTCAATAAATGACACTTATAGGTTTCCTTTCTTTATGAAATTTTACTTAACATGCAATAAATCAAGTGAATATTTTAAAATATTGATGGTGTCACACAAAAATCTTAAAAACAGTGATGGGCCATCCCTCTACAACTTTTTTATTCTCTGGTTGTTGGAGCTGTGGGTGATGTAGGGACAGCAGCAAAAACATTACAAACACTTTGAGTACTTAGTATTTGAAATGTTTTACTAGAACCTATTCTATTTTTCATAGATGGAAACAAGTAATATCAAACCAGAGTCAGTTATAGAATTGGTTATCCATATACCATTTTTCTATATTCATTTTATTATGCCCTGAAGGAAAATATTAAATTTTGGAAACATCTAAAATTTTGTATTTCTCCCTTATTTGTCATATTTCAATTAGATGTAAAAATATTTGACTTTAGGAGCCAGAGATTATAGCTCAGTGGCATAAACACATGCCTGGCATGTGCAAGGTTCAGAGTCCAATTTTTGATATAAAAAAGTTGCCATTATTTTAAAACATGAACTTTATTCAAATAACATTTGTAATATCAACCAAAAATAGTTCAGTTTTACATTATGTCAAAATATAAAGCACTTTGAATTTATGCTATGGTTGGTGCCATGGACTAAAGAGGATTACTTGATTATAAGGTGCTTAACATTGCGAGAAGAAATTCAGGCGCTTCTCTATGCTACTCCTCCTCAAACTGAGGGGGAATACTTTCTTCCTGATGCCAAGGAAAATGGTGTGAATGTAAGTCTTACATCTTAGGAGAAAAAAAATTGAAAGCATTTAAATTTTTCAAAACAACAATGACCTTGTTATTAAAATAAGGGGAGGGCTGCCAAATAGCTCAGCATATTAAAGCACCTGAAAGCAGGCACAGGGGCCAGGATTCCATTCTGGGACCTGCGGTGCTGGCCCTATGCCAGGGGAGCACTGAGAAGGCAAATAAGACTGAGTGTAGTCGCATGTGCCTATAATTCCAGCACTTGGCAGGTTGTAAACAGGAGGATCACTATAAATCCAATCTAGTAGTGAGACACTGAACACCCTGTAGACCCTTCCATAAAAATACAAAAAAAAATAATAAAATAAAAATTAAAGGGAAATTAATTATAGAAAAAACTTCAAAAGTTGTGATTGATTTTCACCAAGAAGTTAAGAAAATACACTAATACATGAAGCTAAATTTTACATTTTCTTATTGAAATATTAAGAATATAAATCAACCACCATTTTTATGTCAACAAGGATAACTATATTCAGTAAATATTCATTGCAAAATAATGTTATATTAATAAATATAAAGACATATTCAGAGGTAATGTTTCAGGAAGATACCACTGAGAACTGTAGAAATAAGCCACCTCAAAATACAATTGTCAGCCAACCAAGAAAGAAAATGATGAAGAAAATACATTTGCATTGTTTTCTTAGGTTCTATTAATCCAATTTAATGGATGGATCTTTTCTGTTATAATAAAATTCAGTGTCTGATTGTTACTGTGTCAAATTTTTCATCATTTTAAACAATGACTGTTTAAATTATATCATGCTGGCATTGTAAGTACCCAAAGTGTCTAAAAGATGAAATATCAATCTCAGCCCCAAATGATAAAGCAGTTGTGAAATCTCCTGCAGTCCTAGAATAGTCCCTTTGAGCTGAAAAATAGCACTAGGTAGGTACAAGTTCATTTAAATTTGAACTTTCTCATAATTTTAGCAAATGCATTGCATATCCCGAATATATGCAATTTTCATTATTAGCAATTAACATAATATTTAATATTATTTTGAAAATTTTGTAGTCAATGTAAATGGGCTCTGTAAGTATTTTGAATCTATGAAAGAACCAAAAGAGCTGGGCGTGGTGGCACATGCCTGTAATCCCAGCACTCGGGAGGCTGAGGCAGGAGGATTGTTGTGAGTTCAAGACCAGCCTGAGCTACAAAGTGAGCTTAAGGCCAGCCTGGACTGCATAGTGAGACCCTGTCTCAAAAAGACAAAAAAAAAAAAAAAAAAAAGAAAGAACCAAAAATTAACCTATCTGTGAACATACTATAGACTACTTATTGGAAAACAAGTATATCGCTGAATATTTCATATATATTCAAACAATAATCCCACAGCTGAGAAGTGCATGGATGGTATTATTTTGATGTAATATTTATTGCAGTAGATAATGAGACTCTTATGGTTTTTATCTAGATGCTGCCCCAACACTGCACACAGCCTGTGTGCAGAGCCTTTCCAGGGGTAGCGCATCCAGAGTGTGACAGACTCAAGGTGCAATGCTAGGATTAGGAGTGATAGGAAGAGGACTGGGTGATTTTTAAATCAGCCCACTCCTTGGATTGGCCCGACCCTATTCCCTGTAGCCTGGATGCGATCTGAAAGACAGAGAGGGACTTGACTTCCCCTTTGTTGCTTTTGGTATCTTGGGGGCACCATAAACTCTCCTCTGGGGTGGCCCTTGGCCATGTGGCACCCTGCCTTGGATCCAGCGAACTGTGGACTCAAAGCTCTTCCAACTGTCAGTAAATAAACCTCTTCCACTTTAACTTTGGACATTAGACATTCTGATTCAGCCAGGAAAGAAAAGCAATTAACACACATTCATATGTGTTATGATTACAATGAGCAAAATTTGGATTAACTTGTTGCACTTCAGATAATACACTTTCTAGTATTTAGCTATTGCAAACATGGTTGTACATATACTGCTGCGGGCTGACGCTTTTAAATCAAGCTGGGAAGATAATAAGGAGTGAGTATCTAGGTCAAGTGGGGCCTGGTTTTTAGGAATCTCCCTATTGACTGCCATAGTGGCTGCAGCAGTCTACACTGTCGTGAACAGTACAGAAGGGTTGGGTTTTTTCCCACAAACTCACCAGCATTTGTTATTGGTTGACGTGATAGTGTCCACTCCTTCTGAAGTAAGGTGGAATCTCAGCACTTTTTAATTTGTCTCCTTCAAATGATCAGTGATACTGAAAGTTTTCCACATATTTATTTGTCATTTTGCACTTCTTTAACTGAGAAGTGTCTATTCATTTCAGATAATACTCAAATCTTGGGAACATGCTAAATGCCCACCAATGAATGGATAAAAATGAGTTTTACATAGAATGAAGTACTATTTATCTATAAAGAGTAAACCCAAGGTATTTATATGGACTGATTCTGAGCCTATATTCTTAAATGAAATAAATCACACACACACACACACACACACACACACACACATATACACACACGCGCGCGCGCGCACACATGTGCAGGTAATGCACTCTCTCTGTGGTATGAGAAATTGAAAGAGTAACTAAGAACCAAAATGTACAATGTGAAATAGGAGCTGTTTCAAAGGAAAGGAGAACAGGGAGTGGGGAGAGGCAAAGGGAAGAAGTGAAAAGAAAAAATTCAAAAGAAGAATAAAATGGAAACAAAACTTTGTAAATGAGGAAAGAAAGGGCAGTTGATGAGAGGGTAGGAAGATGAGGAAGGAAGAAGAGGCATGAAGATGCAACGCGGACAGGCACTCATGCCTTATGGTGAGCGTGGGCCTTGTACATGCCGAAATTGTGCCACCAATAAGCTTAACAGAAGTGAATTAGGCACTTAGTTTCAATTCTTCAAGTTTAACAGAAATTACTAAAATTAATAGAAATTACTTTTACCACACTATAATTAAAACTAATATTTTGAGAAACGAATAGAAACTTTATTTTAAAGAGAATAAGAATAACAATGAAAATGATACATAACTTCAAAACAAGATTATAGGAAATTAACAATAGTTGTTACATGGTTTATTGTTGTCTTCAAAATCGTTGCTGAAATTACCAGATAAATGTATGCAAAATTGATTAAACAATATAAACACTAACAATGCAGACACTACTAGTTCCTTTCAGTGAACTAGTAGAAATTACAAATGCTATTGTCTTAGCTTTCTTTCGTACAAATAAACTTTTTGTCCCTTCCTTCTTTCTGCAATCCCAATTGTTCTTTCATTTTGAGCAGTTGCTTTCTATTTCACAGTATAAATTGTACCTTTTTGAGACCGACCTACCTGGCAACTCCTCGGAGCCCCTGCCCCCAAACCCACCTAGCAAGTGAGAATTTTCATGGCACCTGATCCAAGCGAGCCCGGTTCAGTGAGTGTATGGGAGAGCCTTTGGTTTCTCCCCATGTCCGTGACATCCAGAGCCCCCACCCCCAAGATCTCCGAGCAAGTGATGGGCTTGAGACACCCCAGATGGACCTGCCCTGCAACTCCACAGAGCCGCTGCCCCAAGCAAGCTGAGCGAGTGAGAATTTTTCCAACTCTCCCAGCATTTGATCCACCTTTGCCCAGCCTGGAGTGTGTATGGGAGAGCTTCTGCGCTCGCCAGTGCTCCCTGGACCAGGGACCCAACAGAGTGGAAACACAGGGTCACAGTGGTACCAGAAGTGGTGCAGCAAAAATGAACTGAACACAACAGCTAGATCCAGGCCAGCCATAACTGTATAATCTCAAACTTAATAGACTGGCACCCGAATCTCATAACGCGCTAAGGTCATAACTTCACCAAAGATCAGGGGTCAATGTCATAGAAAGTGACAAACACAAGGAGCAAAAGGCAATCTCAGGCCTCAATTCCACCAATAAGTGCAGAGGACACTAGCTCAGCTGAAATGAATAAATTAACAGACGCAGAAGCAAAGAAACAACAGAAGAAAGGTATAGAGGAACTCAGGCTAGAATAAACACCTGATATACAAAAAGAAATTTTTCAATACATAGCATCTGAAGTAATGAATGAAATCCAGAAACATATGGGGGAACCCAATGCCCACCCCAAACATGTGAAGACAACACTATTCCAGCTGAAACATATGAACTAACAGCTTCACAAGCAAAGA
>PVKA01047758.1:0-14152 GCA_004027165.1 Ctenomys sociabilis
TTTTTTTTTTTTTTTTTTTTTTTTTTTTTTTTTTTTTTTGATATCAGGGATCAAACTTGGGACCTTGTGCTTGCCAGGCTAGAACTTAAGTTGCAGAGCTATGTCCCCAGTCCATTAGTTTTGTTTTCAATTAGATTTTATATGTAAACTTTACAAATAAATAATGACCACATTCATCACAGGAAACATATACCTATGTATGATATATCTTGATTATTCTTTTATCCATTCCCCTACTCTACCTTCACTCCCTTCTCCTCTTCCCATTTACAAAAGCTTTGTTTCCGTTTTTTCTTCTGTTCTCATTTACGTTTTACATTATCCTCTCCTTTCTTCTTACCCTTCCAACATACCCCTCCCCATTTGAACGTTTTATTTTTATTTCCCAAATATATAATATATATTTTCATCGTTATTTACACATTGAGCTTGTCACACTAGAGAACAAATGTGTGTCAAACAGATGTGTGTAAAATTTATTTCATGTTAGTGCATGGTCCAAAGATGGATCCATTTACCTAGGCCTCAATTTTATCTCTCTTTATGAGTGAGCAGTACTCTATTGTATAAAAATATCCCACATCTTCTTCATCCACTCATTTTTTCATAGGTATTAGTGGTGTTTCCAAGATTTAGCTATTACAAACTATGTAGCTATAAGCATGGGTGTGCATATGTCACTATGATATGATGCTTTTAATTCTTCTGGGAAGCTACTCAGAATTGAAATAGCTGGGTCAAATATGATCTCTAGTCCTGGTTTTTGAAGATCCCCTCGATGATTTCTACAGTGGTTGCAATAATCTAGTCTACCCTCCCACCAGCAGTAAAAAATGATTCATCTTTCCTCAGAGCCCCTCAAGCATTTGTTATGGGTTGACTTCTTGATGATAGCCATTCTTTCTGGGGTGAGATAGAATCTCAGTATTATTTAATTTGCATCTCCCAAAATGACCAGTGATGTTGAACTTCTTTCCTGTATGTATTTTCTGTCTGGGAAGTGTCTATTCATTTTAGACACCTGGTTTTGGACTGTATCCTTAAGTTAGGGGGTTCTGACTTTTTTGAGTCCTTTATACATTCTTTAGTGTATACTTTTTCCTGAGGAACAGCTAACATATTTTTTCCCATATGATGGTATTTTTCTTCACTCTTTGTTGTTTTTCTCACTGTCTTGCTATGCATCATTTAGTTTTTAGAGTAATTTTCTGAGTAAAAGATTGCACAGAGTTTGACTCTGAGAGTTACAGGGACTAGATATTTAATTATGTAGTTGCAATATATGTTCCAGACTGACCTGTAGATTAAACTATTATGATCTAAATATTTTTTAATAATTGACAGAGCTAATAAATTTTTTCTTTACCTGATGATATACAACTAAGTTCCAAGGTCCTTAATTTTCAAAGCTTAAACGTTTTCACCAAGGCAGATATTTGTGAGATAAAAAGTCATTGCTTATCATCCAATGAAAATATAAAGCTGAAGCCTACACATTTGTATGTCCTGATTACTCATAAAAGAAGAGGTGCTGTATATTTTAATACATAATTAAATTCAGCAAATATCATAGCAAATAAGGAAGAGATGCTCATTCTCATTTTGGAGAAAAATTACTAAAATTACCCAACATTGAACTAACTTATGATGTGCTTAAAAGTCTTCATTTGCCATTGAATGATAGATAAGAGTTAGAAATATCAGGCAAATATTTAACATAGGCAGTCACGCTGGCTACAGTGCTATCTCTATTGCTTGAACAGAGTCCTCTGCCATCATTGTCTACTTATGGAAGAATATAACACAGACTGCATATCTATAGGCAGTTTTCTTTCTCCTTTTTAAAATGTATTTGGTACAGGGTGTCACTATGCACGCAGACTCTTAGAGATCTGCCTGTTTTCAGCCTCTCCAGTATTGGGGAGGCTGTGCCACCACAGGCATGTGCCACCACACCCAGACTCTGCACACCTGGGGGCAGGTCCAGAATGGCATGCGGTGGAGGGGATTGAACCCAGTCCCAGAGCTTGCTTAAGCAGATATTTAGTAGACTGCATATCTATAGGATAAACTATTATCTCCACGATAGTATTATATATTTCCACAGGAAAAATAAAGTTTTATTTTCCCATTTTTCACATTTTAAAACACACACACACATACACACACACACAGAACAAATTTTAGTTTTTAAAAATCTCATATATATATTCCTTTTTCTGAAAGCTACAACCATGGTATATTTAGAAAAATTAATATGTAATTTCATCCAACAAATTAGGGAGCTTCACTACCTATATACATCACAATTTAATAATATTAGACTTCCATTAAAGTATAATGTAAATGATAGATTTTTTTTGATAAATATGATATATTTACTAAAAGAACACTATAAAAAGGAAGTGTCTAGGAAATTTTGTCATTTTAAAGAGTCACAGTAGCTCTGACAAATAGATATATCTCATCCCTACTATAAAAATTTTAAGTGTGTATCACTAAACATAGTGATGAGACAAAATAGTGATTTGGAAAATGGCCTGATTTAATTTTCAAAGATTTATGTTACTTAATGAATCAAATCAGCTGTGTAGTTTGAAAATCTTTCTTAGGAAAATAAAATTGCACAAAATGTAGCGATCTTCAGCTAATCAGATTTTTAAGCATGATTTTGATGCATGCATAATGATTTGCTAATATACATAAAAATGATGATCAAGTAATATGAAACCAGGTCTGTTGCAAAGAAGGGAGAATACATGTGATTCAAACTGTACTTTTTCATAACTTGCATCTTCCTATCAATAATAATTTACTGAAATTCTTTTGTTTTGAAAATTTATTGTATGGTACAAAACACAATGGCTTATTTATGGATATGTCTATAAATGTTTGTGTTAATGGTTGACAGAGGGATTGTTACTATCAGTGTAATGATATGATTTATATTTGATACCATTCTTTGAGACCAAAAAAAGAGACAAAAAGCGAAACCTAATCCAAATCAATGGAAATTTTTATAGAAGGGATGAAATAAATCTATTTGTCAGAACTACTGTGAGTATTTAAAATGACAAAATTTCCTAGAAACTTCCTAATTTTTAGTGTTCTCTTAGTAAATGTATTGGATATTTATCAAAAACTCCAATAGAGCATTTCACATTACACTGTAAAACCCAAGATCAGCATTTCTATTAGAAATGTCTACTATTCATGCTGTCTATCTTCTTTTACTTTCAGGATCATGCTGCTTTTGACACAACAGAGAAGCACAGTAAGAAACAGACCAGTTAGTCATGGCTGGGAGGGATTCTATTGATGACAAAAAATTAATGAACAAAGAAAAAGCCTTTTGATGCCTTCCCCTTCATGCAAGGCACACAAATAAGACATTGTAAAAAAGACAAAGAAAACCCATGATTTGGAGCAGTTTTTTTTTTTTCTCTTTCTGACTACTTTTCTTGTCTCAAAGAATTGTATCAAATCTGGCCTGCTTATCAGACAGAGGACTACTGTCTAGAATTTATAAAGAACTAAGATATAACAGGGCCCTCAAATTTAAAGACCCAATTCAGAAATGGGCATCTGAGATGAATACACACATCTCAGAGGATGAAATTAAAGAAGCGAACAAATATATGAAAAAAATGCTCCACATCGCTAGCCATTCGTGAAATGCAAATAAAAACAACACTGAGATATCATCTCACTCCAGAATGAATGGCTATCATAAGGAAATCAACCAACAACAAATGTTGGAGAGGTTGTGGGGAAAAGGGAACGCTTCTCCACTGCTGGTGGGAATGTAGACTGGTACAACCATTGTGGAGGTCAGTGTGGAGACTCCTCAAAAGAGTATCCCACTACTGGGAATTTTCCCAAAGGATTTGGATACATTGTATCAAAGAGATATATGTGTACCTATGTTTATAGAAGCTCAATGTGTGATAGCAAAATCTTGGAAACAACCAAGATGTCCATCGCAAGAGGAATGGTTGAAAAAGATGTGGTATTTCTATCTAGTGGAGTATTACTCAGCTATTAAGAATGATAAGTTTGAAGCATTTATACTGAAGTGGATGCCACTTGAACATATACTCATAAGTGAAATAAACCAGACACACATGTGTAAATATCATATAGTCTCCCTAGTATAACAAGGGAAAAGCAGAAATACAAAAGGAAACGTACAACAAGTAAAATCAATTGAGTAGATAAGGCAAAGTGAATGGCATATGCTGCAGGATACTAATCAGCTTTTCTTCTGGATGGTTAACAACCTAAGATCACAAGTCAGAGTTGGAGAAATAGAAGAGCCACAAGGCCAGCCAACATTTTGGCCCTAGCCTTTCAAGGTCAGCGAACACTTAGGACATAGGAGAACCTGTACTGCAACATCATGAAACTCGGGTTAGCTCCAAATTTTCTGAACAAGGAGATTATGGAGCCACAGAGGAAAGAGATTGAAGTTCTAAAGTGTGCCTGGGGAGAGTCACATGAAGAGAAAACTTTCTCTCAAGCTCTCACAGAGAGCAATCTTGTCAAGCATTGGCCGTGACTCATCCACATGGATGACACAGACAAAGGAACTACAGAATAATGTACAGGACTACAAGATAAACCCTGAGAGGACTTCATTGACCACATAGGAAATATAAAGTTCATGTGTTGGTATATAAGTTTTGATCTACCTAGGTCTTAGCCACTTAGAAGAAAAGTATGAAAATGAAGTACACATCATGAGCCCATAATATTAAGCTGAGCTGTAAATGGATATGGTCGACAATTTCTTTGAATAACTCCCTATGTTTGCAGAATGCTCGACTGTGTTGGATTGTGGTGTCTAGTTCAAGCACCTAAGTTAGTTGAATGTCAATGGAGTGCTCACTTTTGACAGGTGTAGACAAAGAAAGGGTTGTACAATGAAAAAATCATGATGTGTGTGTATAGACAGTACAGTTGGGATAGATAACACTGTGCTTCTACATAATTCTATGAGAGGCAAGATCTGCACTAATGGTGGTTGGACAGGATATTATGTCAGCTTTTAGTACTATGGTCATCCACTAGGTAAATAATTATTGAATTTTTGATATAATTCAGGTATAAAAAATAAGTAAGCAACTACACTCTTAATTCACTGATAAGAGATATCTGCTAAAATAATATCTGTAAATATAATATCATGTATGCACCTTGTACAATACCAAAACGTTATGAAAACAGTTTGCAGTGTATTAATTCATCGAATCTGTATGGTTAAGGTATCTTGAAACTGTCTGATTGACATTTGTATTTTAACAAAATAAAAATAAATGAAAAAAAAAATTCTGGCCTGCTTTTTCCCCATAATGGACCTACTGTGTGAATTCAGTGTGTAGCCCAAACTTATGATTCTTTTATGAGCAGAATATATTTATTGGGGGGAAAAGGCTTCTGTCCAAAAGAAGGACAGAAGTGGGTCCCGAGTGGGAGAGCCCCAGGAAGCTGTCTTTTCCAGGGAAGTTCACAGAAGAAAACCATGTGGTGAGGTGGGTCTAAAGTGGTGGACAACATTGAAACTAGCTTAGGTGGGCATGAGGTGGGACAAACTTATGACCAACCAATGAGATTAAGAACACCATTGCTCAGGTAAAATTGATTAACTCCAGTATCAAATGAGGAAGTCATGTAGCAAACAGGCCTCAATATGAGACAGGGTCTCTTGCTGTTGGGTGGTTGGGTTAGTGACTCATTTGGGCTCTTTCAAGGTATTTGATACCTATTTATAATATCAATCCCTGATGCACATCCCTAGGGAAGTATGTAGCTGTATTTGTTTCTTCTTTTTTCTTGAGATATGGCCCATATGGGCGTGTCCATCTCTTCCAAGTTGCAAAAAGACCTTGTCTTCCATATTGTCTCCTTCAAGGCATGGCCCTCTCTGACTGCCTAGAATATTTCTATCTAATTCATATGCCTACAACATTCCTCCCTCTGAAGATGTAACCTGAGCTGCCATGAGGGAACCATGGGCAATGACCAATCTGGCTTCTTCAGGATGAAAAGGGTAGTAGTTATTGACTGACACTCAGAGATCCTCTCCAGAGGTTGTATCTAAAGACCCTCAATAGACATCAGGCATTTTTATCTTGGGTAGGCTAATAGCTTTGAGTCTGGAAGAGGCAAAGCCAAATAATTAAACATGCATGAGTCAAATGCTCACAGCAGGATAATTATGAATATAGTCAAAGATTTGTATCAAATAAAGGGTAATTTCCCATAAAAATGATAAAGATAGATCCAGAAGACCTCAGCATCTTAAATACTATTGATTTGATATCTAATATTTTGAATAACCATTGAGACGTTAGAAGGATCTGGAATGTCACAACATTTTGTTTGTTTATTTATTTATTTATTCATTGTGTTATTGGGAATGGAACTCAGGACCTTGTACTTGCCAGTCAGGTGCTTACGCCTCTGAGCTGTCTCTCTAGACCAATGCATTTTAAAGTTCATAATGATGAAAAGAATAGGTAGAGCTTTTTGTAGGTCTATTAGCAGAGATCTCTTAAAGGTAGGGTTTAATCTCTCTTTTTTTATCTTCCATGGCCACTGGGTACTGTCTCAATCAAACTGGCCAATTTTATTATTACTGGGACACATAGATTACATGGCCTATGGAAAACAGTACTTTCCAGCTTGTGAGCAGGTCTGCTGGTTGGGTAACTGACACATCTGCATGAGCATCTAGTTTATATTGGCAGTAAACATGGCTTCCCTGAGGCTGAGAGAGAAAAACCCATGACCAGCTCAATCTTAAACTTTCTCTGACTCCATCATAAACAGTCTTTTTTCCTTCTCTATCAGCTTTGGATATTTTTTTGCTTGAAAGGTCCCTTCTCTCTGTTTGGATCCATGGAAACATTAACTTTTCCCATGTTTCCCGACTGACCTTAATTCCTGTAGGCTGCTAGTATCACTATTCTCATTTTCTGTCTATAATTCCATTCTGTATCCTTTATACTATGAAGCACATCACCTCAGACATATTCATTCCTGAAAACCCTTCTAACTTCTGCAGCTTGTGTCAGATATCTCAAGCCCACTGAACAAGATATAACTTTTTCAGTTTTAAGGCCTCCTGAAGGCAGCTTTGCTCCAGGAATATGAGGGGAACTTCCCCTGTAGTGGATTTCCTGGCATAAGATTAGAGTGATAGAGGAAGCATCTTTGAGAGCAATTAGTCCAATCCGAAGAACGTGAACATAGCTTCCCTTGTAATGATGCAGGGATACCAAAGAGGGCTCAATTCACCTGGGTTGCATGAGGTGGTTAGTGAAGGCCTTATTATGTTTATATAGAAATCTAGTGGATCCCAGTAAAAGGAATCTAAAAATAATCAAGAATATTTGCAATAGATTTTACCTATATGATTACCTGGGTTTTGGTATCTTTTAAAAAATAAATTTTCTCAGAAATTAGACCATGTATAATAAAAGAATGAGTATTTGAGCTAACAGGAAACATAGAAACTGGCTTTAGACACCTTTGTAGAGTCTGATAGTTTGCAATAAGTTCCTCCAGCTTTATTTAAGAGAGGTCACACTTGTATTAACTATGAGCATGAAGTACCTGAGTTACATTAGAAATCAACCAGATGAACTTATACACTTCTCATGAAATATACAGAATTCAGTAAGGTTAAACCAATATCCCATTCAGTGTTTTGGTTGGCCCACACTGTCAGCTAGGGGAACTGATGAGGGGTTTTGCTTTTAACACTAAGGCTGAAATTTAGGTCACAAATACAAGGAATAGCTCTCTATGTAGGCTCAAAGCTATTGGACACTGTAGATTAGTAAGCAACCTGAATACATATTGGAATATCTCAGTTATAACTAAAGCAAAATGTCATCTAAAGTCTGTTTCTATTGAGGCATGATGACTGGAAGAAAGGGAGAGGTTGAAGAATGACAAAGCCTATCAATTCTTTTTAGTTGTTGGAGTACATTTCTATTTGTATTTCTTCTTTTGACTTCTCATACTAGGGAGACATTACAATATTTGCAAATATATATCTAGTTTATTTCACTTATGAGTATATGTTCAAGTGGCATCCACTTCATATAAATGCTTGAAGTTTTCATTCTTTATAGCTGAGTAATACTCCAATATATAGAAATAGCAAATTTTTTCAACCATTCATGTCACAGAAATCTTCATTGTTTCCAAGATTTTGCTATCACACATTGTGCTGCTATAAACATGGGTACACATATATCACTATGGTATGTTTTCAGTTACTCTGGGAAAATTCCCAGTAGGGGGATAGCCGGCTTCAATGGGATTTCTAGTCCTACTCTTTTGAGGAGTCTCCACACTGACCTCCACAATGGTTGTACCAGTCTACATTCCCACCAGCAGTGGAGAAGTGTTCGCTTTTCCCCATAACCACTTCAACATTTGTTGTTGGTCGATTTCCTTATAATACCCATACTTTCTGGAGTGAGATGGTATCTCAGTGTTGCATTTATTTGCATTTCATGGATGGCTAGAGATGTGGAGCATTTTTTCATATATTTCTTCACTTCTTTAATTTCGTCCTCTGAGAAGTGTGTATTCATTTCACATGCCCACTTCTGACTTAGATCTTTAAATTTGAGGTCCCTGCTTTATCTTAGCTCTTTATATATGCTAGACAGCAGAACTTTGTCTGATTGCGTATTAGTTAGGATTATTTCAAAATTTGTGGGTTGTCTTTTCACAATTTCTTTTGATGTGCAGAAACTCCTCAAGAACAGTTGATCCCAGTTGTTGATTCTTTCAAGTGTTTCCCAAGCAAATATATGTTTGTACATAAACACTTTACCTACCCCTATGTCTTCAAAAGTTCCCCCTACTTTCTCTTCCAGAAGATTGAGTGTTTCTGTTTTAATGTTTAGATCTTTAATCGATTTTGACTTTAGCTTAGTGCATGGCAATAGAGCTGGGTCAAGTTTCAGTTTTTGGCATGTAGAAAGCCAGGTTTTCCAGCACCATTTGTTACAGAGGCTATCTTTCTTCCAGTAAGTTTCTTTGGCCCCTTGGTTGAACATCAGATGGCTGAATGTGTTCGTAGATGCCTGTGCATCATCTAATCTATTCCATTAATCTTCAGGTCTATTTTGTTGCCAATACCATGTTGATTATATCTCAGTCGCTTTGTACTATAATTTCAAGTCAAGAATTGTGATGCACCCTGCCGTGTCTTTATTAGCCAAGATTGCCTTTGCTATTCTAGATCTTTTGTGGTTTTCAATACATTTTACGAATGATTTCTCCAGGTCTGGGAGGTATGCTGGTGGCACTTTGATAAGGATTGCATTAAATCTGCACAGCAATTTTGGGAGTATGGCCATCTTCACAATGTTGGTTCTTCCTATCCAGGAGCATGAAATATCTTTCCATTTTCTGAAATCCTCTATAATCTTTTCTTTGGGTGTTATGATTTTCTTTCCAAAGATTTTTGACTTCCATGGTTAAGTCAGTCCCAAGGTATTTCATGTTCCGCAGTGCAATTGCAAAAGGTATTGTTTTTATTGTTTCCATTTAACTGTGCTTGCCATCTGAATACAGGAATGCTATTGACTTTTGAGTATTGACTTTGTATCCTGCTATGCTACTGAATTTCTGTACAAGTTCTAGTAGCTTCTTGGTAGAATTTGTTGGGTCTTCCAAGTATACTATCATGTCATCTGCAAATAGTGATAATTTAACTGCTTCTTTACCTATTTTTCCTTTTATTTCTTCCTCTTTTCTAATGGCTGTTGCTAATGATTCTAAAACTGTAATGAATAAGAGGGGTGATAGAGAACATCCTTGTGCTTTACCTGATTTAGGAATAAATTATTTCAGTTTTTCCCCATTTAGGATTACATTAGCTTTTGAATTGTCATAGGTGGCTTTCATCAAGTTAAGGAAGAGTCCATCTATTCCAATTTTCTGTAGGACCTTGAATATGAATGTATGTTGGACTTTGTCAAAAGTTTTCTCTTCCTCAGTTTAGATGATAATGTGATTTTTAGATTTCAGTCTATTAATACAGTGCATTACATTTACAGATTTTCAAATATTGAACCATCCTTGCATCCCTGCGATGAATCCTACCTGGTCATGGTGTATATCTTCTTCATTATTATATTCTGTTTGTTAGGATTTTATTGAATAGTGTTGCATCTATGTTCATGAGGCATATTGGCCTGTAGTCCTTATTTTTAGTTGTGTCTTTCCCTGGTTTTGGAATCAGTATAATACTTGCCTCCAGGAATGATTTTGGGAGGACTGCTTCCTTTTCAATTTCGTTGAAGAGCTTGGGGAGTGTAGGGATTATATTTTCTATAACTTTCTTGTACAATTCAGCCATGCATCCATCAGAACATGGACTTTTTTTATCAGCAGGCTTTTTATTACATTTCATATTTTGTTGGCTGTCATTGGCTTATTGAGACTTGTTATATCTTCTTGGTTCAGTTTTGGTAATTTGTACCTTTCGAGGAAGCTGTCCATTACTTCTGTGTCTTCCATCCTGTGAGCGTAAAGATTCTTGAAGTAACTATTGATAATCTTCTGAATTTCCACTGGGTTGGTGGTGATCTCATACTTTTCATTCCTTATTGCATGTACATGAATTCTTTCCTTCTTCTTTTTGATGATTTTGGATAGAGGCATATCAACTTTATTTAGTCTTTCAAAGAACCAACTTTTTGATTTGTGGATTCTTTGCACTCTTTTCTTCATCTCAAATGAATTAATTTCTGCTCTAATCTTTATTATTTCTTCCTGTGTTTGTGCTCTGGGTTTTGTTTGCTCTTCTTTTTATAAATGTCAGAGGCGCAGCATTATGGTGTTTATTTGATCCCATTCTGCTTTCCTAATGTGTGAGTTCATATCTATGATTTTCCCTCTAAGAACTACTTTCATCGCATCCCATAGATTCCTGTAGGTTGTACTTGAATTTTCGTTGAATTGTAGATATTGTTTAAATTCTTCTGTGACCCATTGATTGATGAGTAGGGTGTTGTTAATTTCCATGAATTTAGTGGGTTTTTCTAGTTTCCGTTGTCATTTAGATGCAGTTTCATTGCACTCTGGTCAGATAATATGTATGGAATAATGTCTGTTTTCTTGCTTATACTTAAGCATCACCTCTTGACTGGTATGTGGTCTATTTTGGAAAATCACCCATGTGCAGCTGAAAAAATGTATATTCAGCTGTGGTTGGGTGGAACAACTGTGAATGTCCACCTGATCCAAATTTTTCAAAGCTCTGGTTCAGTTCTGCTACTTTCTTGCTATTTTTTTTTTGGTCCGGTGGATCTATCTTTTTGAGATAAGGGGGTGCTAAGGTCTCCTGTTTAGATTGTAGTCTTAGATGTTAGGATTTTCATATCCATCAAGATTTGTCTTACATAATTTGGTGCTCCTGTGTTTGGTGCATAGATATTTATGAGTGTTACCACTTGCTCTCGAATTTTTCCCCTGACTGTTATGCAGTGGCTTTCCTTGTGTTGGTTGATCATTCTTGGTTAGAAGTTGAGACTGTCTGAGAACAGAATTGCTACTCCTGATTTTTTCTGAGGTGCTGGAGCATGTAGTATTGTTTTCCATCCTTTGACTTTGAGCCTATAAATGTCCTTTTTAGTTAAGTGTGTTTGTTGTATACAGAATATTGTTGGATTTTGTTTCCTCATCCACTATGCCAGTCTATTTCTCTTACTTGGTGAATTGAGTCCATTTACATTGATGGTTATAATTGAAATGTGTTGATTTATGTTTGTCATGATATTTACCTGCTGTTGTTTATTCCTTTGTATTCTGTGTTTAATTGTGTGTACTGTTTAGTCAGTTCTTTCTGTTCTCTTTTGTGGAGTTCTGGGCATTGTGGTCTCTCTCTAGAACATCTTTCTGTAGCCTGTGTAAGAATGGCTTTATCATCATGAATTTCTTTAGTTGTTCTTTGTCATGGAAGTATTTCACTCCTCCATCAAACTTGAAAGAGAGTTTTGCATGGTGTAATTATGGGTGGGAATTTGTTTTCATATAGGACTTGAAGAACTCTGTTCCGTGCTCTCCCTGCTTTCCTGGTTGGTGTAGAGAAATCAGCTGTAATTCTGATGGGTTTCGCTTTGAATGTGTTCTGCTTCTTCTTTCTATCAGTTTTCAGTGTATTATTCTTCTGTTAGATTACTGGGATCTTCACAATTGTATTTCTCGTTCTGTTTTTACTTGGGTTGAAGTTATTTGGTATTCTGTATGCTTCACTTAGCTGAATGTTGGATTGTTTCCTCATATTTAGGAAGTTTTCTGAGATTACTTTTCCCCAAATTCTTTTTATGTCATTTGTATTGACCCCTTCATTCTCATTGATGCCAATTATTCTCACATTGTTCATCCTGGCATCATGTTGCAGGTGTTGGATTATTTTTTCCCTGCATTCTCACTGTTCTTAAGAGATCCTTTCTCACCTTTTCACTAGTTGAACCAGCGTCTTCAAGATCTGAAACTCTGTCTTCGCTTTCACTCAAATGGTTTTGTAAACTCGTGATTGATATTTTTAGTTCTATATCTCTTTGACTCTGTTTCATGCATTCTATTTCTTTTCTGTATTGCTCATTCAAGGAATCTGTCATATTTCTGATCTCTTCTATTTTTTTTATCCATGTCCTCTTTAGAGGTAGTTATTAATTCTTTTTCTGCAGAGTTTCTTCCAAGTTGCATTTCGTGTGTATATTTCCGGACTTGTCTATTTCAGATGCTATGATTTCAAAGAATTCTTTTTTTCAAAGAATTCTTTTTTGATTTCAGAAATTATTTCTCATTTGAGTTCCTCATGACCTTTCTGCCCTTTTTTCTTTGCTTCTGATGCTGTTAATTCATATGTTTCAGCTGAAATAGTGCTCTCTGCACTTGTTCTGGGTGAGCATTGGTTTTCCACCCAATGTTTCTGGATTTCATTCCTTATTTTAGATGCTATATATTCAGATATTTATTTTTTTTTATTCGAGCAATTAATTTTCCTCTGAGTTCCTCTATACCTTTCTGCTCTTGTTCCTTTGCTTCTGTATCTGTTAATTCATTCATTTCCACTGAGCTAGTGTCCTCAGCACTTACTGGTAGACTCAAGACCTGAGATTGTATTTTTCTCCTTGTCTTTGTCATTTTGTATAGCACTGACGTCTGACCTTTGGTGTAGAGCTTTGGTGAAGCTATAACCTTAGAGCATAGAGAGATTCATGTGCCAGTCTGTTAAGTTTGAGATTATCCAGTTATGCCTGTCCTGGATCTAGCTGTACTGTTCAGTTCCTTTTTGCTGCAGGTCCTGTGGTTCCCCTCTGTTGGTTCCTGGCTGAGATGCGCTGTATCTGGGGCTGTGGGATGGAATCAAGGATTTCTGAGAAATGGGATTGGTGGGAAATGTCCCTCTGGCACCTTGGGCCTGGAGCTCTCACTCACAGGCCGAGCTGTGCAGGGTCTGGGGCCGCGGGATGTAATCAGGATCTCTGGAAAAGAGGATTGCTGGGAAAGTTCCCTCAGGTGCAGCGGGCCTGGATCAGTCATTCAGCAGCGAGCTCTGTTTGGTCTTGGGCCCCTGGATAGAACTGGGATCTCTGGGAAAGGGCATTGCTGGGAAAGGTGCCTCTGGCACCTTGGGCCTGGAGCTCTCATTCACAGGCCAAGCTGTGCTGGATCTGGGGCCCCTCTATAGATTTGGCATGGCTGAGAAAGGGGTCTTTGCTCTTTATAACAATATGATACTTGTTTCAAAGTGTAATACCTTGTGATGCTGCCTTTTACTATAAGTCACAGTTTAGTTTAAAATTAACATTACATCTCTCCAATGTAGTTTATAAGTCTGAATAAATCTTTTAAAGATAACAAAGCTCTTGTCAAGGTCATCTAAAAATGCTTTTTAAGATTAGTCTTTATCTATTTTATTTTTTTTTTCCATTTATTTTTATTTTATTGAAATACAAATGTCAATCAGACAGTTTCAAAACACCATAACCATACAGAGTCGATGAAATAATACATTGCAAACTGTTTTCATAATGTTTTGGTATTGTACAAGGTGCATACATGATATTATATTTACAGGTCTTTATGTAGCTGAATTATATCAAAGATTCAA
>PVKA01047759.1:0-14187 GCA_004027165.1 Ctenomys sociabilis
GAGAAAGTTTTCTCTTCATGTGACTCTCCCCAGGCACACTATAGAACTTCAATCTCTTTCCTCTGTGGCTCCACAATCTCCTTGCTCAGAAAATTTGGAGCTCACCTGAGTCTCATAATATTGCAGTACAGGTTCTCCTATGTCCTGAGTCTTCGCTGACCTTGAAAGGCTAGGTCCAAAATGTTGGCTGGCCTTGTGTTTAAGATCCAAAGTCAGAGTTGGAAAAATAGAAGGGATTATATCTTCTAAAATTTCTTGTAGAATTCAAGACATGGACTTTTCTTTCTCAGTAGGCTTTTCATCACGTTTCGTATTTCATTGGCTGTTATTCACTTATTGAGAGTTGTTGTATATTCTAGGTTCAGTTTTGGTAATTTTTACGTTTTGAGGAATCTGTCCATTTCTTCTGTGTTTTCTGTTCTTTGAGCATAAAAATTCTTATAGTAACTATTGATAATCTTCTGAATTTCTGCTGGGCTTGTGATGATTTCATCCTTTTCATTCTTACTGCATGTACTTAAAATTTTTCTTTCCTCTTTTTGATGAGGTTGGCTAGAGGCTTATCAACTTAATTTTGTCTTTCAAAGAACGAACTGTTTGATTTGTAGATTCTTTGAGCTGTTTTCTCCATCTCAATTGAATTAATTTGTGCTCTAATCTTTATCATTTCTTCCCATCTTTGCGATCTGAGGTTCATTTTCTCTTCTTTTTCTAGTTGTAGGAGGTGCAATATTAGGGTGCTAATTTGTTTCCGTTCTGTTTTCCTAATGTGTGAGTTCATAGCTATGATTTTCCCTCTAAAAACTGCTTTCATTGCATCCCATAAATTCAAGAATTCTGCTTGAATTTTCTTTGAATTGGAGATATTGCTGAATTTCTTGTTTAATTTCTTCTGTGACCCATTGATTGCTGAGTAGGGTGTTGTTTAGTTTTCATGAATTTAGCGGGTTTTTCTCGTTTATTTTGTCATTTATTTCCAGTTTCATTGCACCGTGGTCAGATAATATGCATGGGAAATTTCTATTTTCTTGCATATACTTAAGCATGACGTCTATAATAGTATGTGGTCTATTTTGGAAAATGACCTGTGTGCAGCTGAGAAAAATGTGTATTCATCTGTGGTTGGGTGGAACACTCTGTAAATGTCCACCAGGTCCATTTTTTTCTAAGCTCTAGTTCAGTTCTGCTGCTTCTTTGCTAATTTTTTATCTGGTTGAGCTATCTTTTTGAGATAAGGGGGTGTTAGTGTCTCCTGTTAAGATTGTCGTCTTAGGTATTATATTTTTTATGTCCATTAAGATTTGTCTTACATAGTTGGGTGATCCTCTGTTTGGTGCGTAGATACTTATGAGTGTTTCCTCTTGCTCTTGGATTTTTCCTCTGACCAATATATAGTGGCCTTCTTTGCCTTGTTTGATCCTTATTGGTTTGAAGTTGAGACTGCCTGAGAACACAATTGCTGCTCCTGCTTTTTTCTGAGGTGTTGGGATGTAGAGTTGTTTGCCATCCTTTGACTTTGAGCCTATGAATGTCCTTTTGTGTTAAGTATGTTTCTTGTCTACAGCATATTGTTGGAGTTTGTTTCCTATTCCACTGTGCCAGTCTATTTCTCTTAATTGGTGAATTGAGTCCGTTTACATTTATGGTTATAATTAAAATGTGTTGACTTATGTTTGTCATGATATTTACCTGGTGTTGTTTACTCCTTTGTATCCTGTGTTTAATTGTCTATCCTGTTTAGTGGGTTCTTTCCATTCTCATTTATGGAGTTCTGGTCATTGTAGTCTCTGTCTAGAACATATTTCAGCAGCATGTGAAGGGATGACTTTGTCATCATGAAATTCTTTAGTTGTTCTTTGCCGTGGAAATATTTCACTTCTCCATCAAACTTGAAAGAGAGTTTTGCAGGGTATAATAGTCTAGGCTGGAATTTTTTTTCGTGTAGGACTTGAAGAACTCTGCTCCATGCTCTCCTTGTCTTCATGGTTTATGTAGAGAAGTTGGCTGTAATTCTGATGGGTTTTCCTTTGAATGTGATCTGCTTCTTCTGTCTAGCAGCTTTTAGTATACTATTTTTGTTTTGGAATTCTGGGATCTTAACTGTTATATGTCTCAGTGTGTTTTTACTTGGGGTGAAGTTATTTGGTGTTTTGTATGTGTTGGTTACCTGAATGTTGTATTGATTCCTCATATTTGGGGAGTTTTCTGCAATTACGTCGCCCCAGTATTGACTCCTTCATTCTCATTGATACCAATTATTCTCACATTGTTCATCCTGGCATCATCTTGCATGTGATGGATTATTTTTTTCCTGCATTCTTGTTGTTTTTGAGAGATCTTTTCTCACCTTTTCATTAGCTGCACTGGCGTCTTTAACATCTGAAACTCTGTCTTCTCTTTCACTCAAACAGTTTTGAAGACTTGTGATTAATATTTTTAGTTCTTCTATATCTCTTTGACTCCGTTATACACATTCTCTTTCTTTTCTGTATTGCTTATTCAAGGAATCCATCATATTTCTGATCTCCTCAATTTTTTTATCCTTGTCTTCTTTAGAAGTCGTTATTAATGCTTTTTCTGCAGTATTTCTTCCAAGTTGTGTTTCTTCTGTATATTTCTGGACTTGTTTCTGTATTTCAGATGCTATAATTTCAAATGATTCTTTTTTTTCAAAGAATTATTTTTTTATTTCAGAAATTGTTTTTACTTTGAGTTCCACATGACCTTTCTGCTGTTGTTTCTTTGCTTCAGATGGCGTTAATTCATATGTTTCAGCTGGAATAGTGCTCTCTGCACTTTTTCTGGGTGACATTGTTTTTCCACCCAATGTTTCTGGATTTGATTTTTTATTTCAGATACTATGTATTTAGATATTTCTTTTTTATTTGAGGAATTAATTCTCATCTGATTTCCTCTTTTCCTTTTTACTGTTGTTCCTTTGCTGCTGTATCTGTTAATTCATTCATTTCAGCTGAGCTAGTGTCCTCTGTACTTTCTGGTGGACTTGAGGCCTGAGATTGCGTTTTTTCTCCTTGTCCTTGTCATTTTATATAGCACTGACCTCTGATCCTTTGTATGGAGCTTTGGTTCAGCTATAACCTTAGCGTGTAATGAGATTTGGTTGCCAGTCTATCAAGTTTGATATTATCCACTTATGCCTGTCTTGTATCTAGCTGTTGTGTTCAGTTCCTTTTTGCTGCAGCTCCTGTCGTTACCCTCCGTTAGTTCCCTGTTCAGCGAGCAGGAACTGAACTGGGATGCACAGCAAGTAGTGAAAATTCCCACTATCTTTTCTGCCTTTGGGTGAGGGTCTGGAAAATTTCCAGAGTCAGCCCTCCTGTCTCAGGCAGGTCACTCTCTGGGTGGGTGGCAGTGGGCTTTGGTGAATCTGCTGGGCTCCCAAAAGGATAGTGGTATTCTTATACACTTGGAAGGCTGTTCTGGGTCAGCCCACCTGTGCTGAGTTCAGAGCCACAGGCTAGAACCACAAAAGGCTGAGCAACATCCCTCTGGTGTGGCAGGCCTGGTGCCCTAACTCAGAGGCTGAGTTTCGCTGGTTCTCGGGCCATGGGGTGGAACTGGGTATCACTGAGAAATGTCTCACCAGCGCAGTAGGCCTAAATCTTTATGCTTACTGAAGTTTGATGTCCAGGGAGTCAGGGAAAATCTCACTTGCTCAGCGGGTTTTAGGGCAGGGGATCCGGGGAGGTGCTGGTGAGTGGGCCCTGAGGTTTCAGGCTGGTCATTGGCTTGGAGGGCTTGGGGGTGGTGATCTGGGTAACGCACATGGGAAGAAGCCCAAGACTCACCACACACTCACTGATCTAGGAAGCCTGGTGAGTCGTGCAAGTTCCCACCCACTGGGAGGGCTTGGGGCAGGATCCAGGAGGCCGCCAGTGTTGGCTCGCTGTCTCAGGCTGGTCTCTTGTGTTGGGCGGGTGTGGGCGGAATCAAGGAATATGGCTGAGACGGGCCGCTGTCTCAGGTCGGTCTCACAGGTTGCCTTGAGCTCACTTTATAGCTCAGGCTGGTCTCAAACTCACAACAATCCTGCCTCAGCCTCCCTGTGCTGGGATTACAGTCATGTGCCACCATGCCCCGCTGTGAAACACTATATTTTAAAATGCTGAATATGTTTCAAATGTACACAAACACAAATGATTGATGGGTAATGAATGGGATAATTAGATAAATTTGCTCATTCTACAGTATAAAAACAAAATTAGCTAAATATACTCTTTCAACAATATAAACATTCTACAATGTAAAACATCAAGATGCAGATGAAAACAAAATATATATAAATATTGTACTTCAATTTAAAAATTGAAAATATTTTAATTTTTTTATATTTTTACTGAGAAACAAATAGCAATGAGACATTGTAAAATCAAATTAGTAGGAGAGTTTCAATGATTAATACATTGCATATTGCTTTCTCAGTGGTTAACTGTAAAAGATGCAGACATGATATTCTATTTACAAGCACTATTAAAACAGATCCCTGTGTTCATTGAAATAAGAGAACATAGCTATATATCTATCCTAACCATTTTGAATATACAGATACAAAATGATCATTCATTTGAATTCCCTTTTCTGTTTAGTTTTGTCATTTAAATGTTATAGCTGTGTGAGTTCAGCAAAATATTCCGAAATAGTCCAGGATTCCATAATAGTATTGGGTTTTACATATGTCTGGCAATGTCAGAATTTGTTCATTTGACTCCTTTACAGCTCAGCATAATAATAATATGGTTTTATTTCTTATACTTCCGTTTAATACTTTTCTGCTGGATGGTTAATACCAAGATAAAGCAAGACCTATGTAACAAGAAATATAGCTATTGTATCTGATTAAGGTCATTCAAATCTCCTCAGGATTTATCCTGAGATACTGTACCACAGTTTGTAGATCCTTTGTCTGTGTCAGTCATGTGAATGAGTCATGGCGGTTGCTAGACCAATTTGATTTCTGTGAAAGCCTCAGAGAATGTTTCTTCCCCAACTGACTCTCCTTAGGCACACTCTACATCCTCAATTACTTTCCTCTTTGGCGCCATAATTTTGATCAGAAAATTTGGGTCACCACTGAGTAGCATGATGTTGCAGTACAGGTTCCCCTATGTCCTGAGTCTTAATTGACCTTGAAGGGCTAGGGCCAAAATGTTGGCTGTCCTTGTGGCCCTCCATTTTCTCTAATTTTAGATCTGCAAACTTAGGTTGTTAACCCCTCAGAAGAGAAGTTTATTGTTATTAACGTACACCATAGGCTGTTAAGCTTAACTTCATTATCTGTCTGAATATCAAATATTTTAGGCTTAACATCAAACAGGTATTTCTCATCAAGTATTGATATGTTAATTTTAAGTCCTTACAAAATATAACATAAAATTATAAAAATTAAAATATATTTTAAAATAGTAATAAACTATTATATATGTTTACACTTAGGTTTAGAAAGCTAACCATATACAGCACTGTAGCAGGACAGTACCGCATCACTCCTTCTCTCTCCTGCCTTAATTCAACATGCCC
The DNA here is from genome assembly GCA_004027165.1 of Ctenomys sociabilis. Taxonomy (NCBI): domain Eukaryota; kingdom Metazoa; phylum Chordata; class Mammalia; order Rodentia; family Ctenomyidae; genus Ctenomys; species Ctenomys sociabilis. Next base: position 5,539 of record PVKA01047759.1, read on the forward strand.
CTCCTTTTTAAACAAACATCTCAAAGAGACACCTTGGCAGCAACCAGCATGTCATGACAAGCAGCACCTATTCAGAAGATCAGAATGACAGGCACTCATAACCTGAACCTACTACTACAAATTGTTATCTTCAGTGCAGTTGCTTATTTCACAGGTATCAGCATATAAAGTTAGTCAGGGTGAGAATCCTCCCAATTAACTGCTGGATTGGAAAATCTTCTGAAGATTCTGAGGATCATTGTTTTAACCATCTTGTACATATAAATGTATGGCTTTGCTTCTGTAATGTTTCCTAGATCTCCTTGCTCTCCCTTCCTTGTCTAATCTTCAAGATGTTGTTTTCTTTTTAAGTGTGTTATGGCTTTCTATTTGTAATTCTTCTTTTGAGTTATTATACTAGGGAGTCTATGTGATATTTACACATGTGTTTTTGGCTTATTTCACTTATGAGTATATGCTCAAGTGGCATCCACTTAAATATGAAGGCTTTGAGATTATTATTGTTTATGGCTGAGTAACACTCCATTGTATAGAAATACCCAAACTTTTTCATCCATTCCTCAGGTGACAGGCATCTTGGTTGTTTCCAAGATTTGGCTATCGCAAACTGTGCTACTATAAATATAGGTACACATATGTCACTATAATACGATGTTTGCAGATCCTCTGGGAAAATTCCAAGTAGGGTGATAGCTGGCTTGAATGGGATTTCCAGTTCTATTTTCTTAAGGAGTCTCCATATTGATTTCCATGATTGCACCAGTCTACATTCCCACTAGTTGTGGGAAGGGTTCCCTTTTCCCCACAACCCCTCCAAATTGTTGCTTATTTTCTTTATGACAGCCATTCTTTCTGGAGTGAGATGGTAATTTGCATTTCACAGATGGCTAGTGATGCGAAACATTTTTTCATACATTTATTTGCTTCTTAAATTTCCTTCTCTGAGAAGGGTGTATGCATTTCAGATGCCCATTTCTGGATTGCGTCTTTATATTTAAGGGCCCTGAAGGATTTTAATTCTTTATAAATTCTAGAGAGTAGACCTTTGTCTGAGTGCTTATTAGTTAAAATATTTTCGAAATTTGTGGAAAGTTTTCACTTTGTTGGTAATTTCTTTTGACATGCAAAACTTCTCAATAAGAGGTAGTCCCAGATGTTAATTCTTTCAAGTGTTTCAAGTGTGAATACATGTTTGTTCATGAACTCAATGCCTACCCCTATATCTTCAAGAGTTCCTCCTACTTTCTCTTCTACAAGATTTAGTGTTTCTGTTTTAATGTTTAGATCTTTAATCCATTTTGACTTTAGTTTAGTGCATGATGATAGATCTGGATCAAGACTTAATTTTCAGCATTTAGGGAGCCTGTATTTCCAGCACCATTTGGTAAAGATTCTAACTTTCTTCCCGTTAGTATATTTGGCCCCTTTGTCAAAGATAATGTGTCTCACTGTTCATAGAACCTTTAGTGTCTTTTTAATCTCTTCCACTGATCCTCCGGTCTATTTTATTGCCAGTAGTATGCTGATTTTTTCTCAATATCTTTGTAGTATAATTTCAAGTCAGGGATTGTAATGCCTCCTTCCTTGTCTTTTCTGCCCAGGATTGACTGATATTCAAGATGTTTCTGGTTCCATCTGTGAGGTATGTTGGTGGTAGTTTGATAGGGATTGCATTAAATTTGTACAGCAACTTTGGGAGTATGTGTATCTTCAAGATTTTGCTTCTTCCTATTCAGAAGCAGGGAATATATTTCCATTTTCTGAAATCTTTCTCTATCACTTTAAGAGTACTGTAACTTTCCTTAAAAAGATATTTGAATTCTTTAGTTAGATTAATACCACGTTATTTAATTTTCTTCAGTGCTGTTGCATAAAGCATTGTTTCTATAATTTCCTTCACAGTGTGTTTGTTATCTGTGTAGAGGAACACTATTGACTTTTGGATATTAACTTTGTATCCTGCTATGCTACTGAATCTGTGTATTAATTCTGGTAGCTTCTGCATGGAGTATTTTTGGTCTTCCAAATAAAGTATTATGTCATCTTCAAATAATGATATCTACTCTTATTCTTTTTATTTTTCTCTTCTATAATTTCTCTAGCTAATGATTACAGAACTATATTGAATATGAGGGGTGATAGAGGACATCCTTGTCTTGTACCAGATCTAAGAATAAAAGATTTTAGTTTTTCCCCATTTAGAATTATGTTAGCTATTGAGTTTCCACAAATGGCCTTCATCACATTGAAATAGAATCCTTCTATTCCAATTTTCTGTAGGATTTTGAACATGAATGAATGTTGGACTTTGTCAAAAGCTTCCTCTGCATCAATTTAGATGATCATGTGATTTTTAGATTTCAGTCTATTAATATAGTGTATAACATTTATAGATTTTTGAATATTGAACCATCCTTGCATTCCTGGAATGAATCCTACCTGGTCATGGTGTACGATCTTCTTGATGTTTTGCTGTATACTATTTGCTAGGATTTTATTGAGGATTTTTGCATCTATCTTCATGAGGGAGACTGGACTATAGTTGTCTTTTTTAGTTGCATCATTGCCTGGTTTTAGTATCAGAATAATACTTGCCTCTAGAAATGATTTTGAGAGGATTGCTTCCTTTTTTATTTCCTTGATGATTTTGTGGAGTGTAGAGCATATATCTTCTATAAATTTCTTGAAGAATTCAGCTATAAATCCATCAGAACCTGGACTTCTTTTTGTCAATAGGATTTTTATTACATCTCATATTTCATTGGAAGTTATTGAGGTATTGAGAGTGGTTATATCTTCTTAATTCAGTTTTGGTAATTTGTACCTTTCTGGGAATCTATCCATTTCTTCTGTGTCTTCTATTCTATAAGAGTAAATGTTCTCAAAATAGCTATTGATAATCTTCTGAATTTCCACTGGTTCTGCAGTTATTACACTTTTTTATTCCGTATTGCTTGTACTTGAAATTTTTCTTTCTTCTTTTTGATGAAGTTAGCTAGGGGCTTTTCAATTTTATTTAATATTTCAAAGAACCAGCTTCTTGATTTGTTAATTCTTTGACCTGTTTTCTTCATCTCAGTTAAGTTCATTTCTGCCTTAATTTTTATGATTTCCTCCCGTCTTTGGGCTCAGGGTTTGGTTTGCTCTTCCCTTTTTTGATGTTGGAAATGTAACAGTAGGGTGTTTATTTGTTCCTGTTCTGTTTTCCTATTCTATAAGTTTATAGTTAAAAATTTCTCCCTGAGAACTGCTTTCATTGCATCCCATAAGTTCCGATAAGTTGTGGTGGAATTTTCATTGAATTGTAGATATTGGTGAATTTCTTGTTTGATTTCATCTGTGATCCATTGATTACTCAGTAGGGTGTTATGTTATTTCCATGTATTTAGGGGATTTTTGTGGATTCTGTTGTCATTTATTTCTACTTTCCTTGCACTGTGGTCAAATTATATGCATGGGATAATTTCTGTTTTCTTGCATATACTTAAGGATGACCTATGGACCTGTATGTGGTCTATTCTAGAGAATGATCCATGTGCAGCTGAGAAAAATGAATATTTAGCTTTGGTTGGGTGAAACATTGTGTATATGTCTACTAAGTCCATTTGTTTCGAGCTCTTGTTCAGCTGTGGTACTTCTTTGCTAATTTTTGGTCTGGTTGACCTGTCTTTTTGCAATGAAGGAGTGTTAAGATCTGTTAAGATAGTGATAATGAGTCTGAGAATTTTCATGTTCATTAAGATTTGTTTTATATAGTTGGGTGCTCCCATGTTTGGTGCATAAATATTTATGACTGTTACCTCTTCCTCTTGGATTTTTTCCCTCTACCACTACATAGTGGCCTTCTTTATTTCACTTGAGCTTTCTTGGTTTGAAGTTGATACTGTCTGAAGACAGGATTGCTACCCCTGCTTTTTTCTGATGTACTCGGGCATGTGGTATTGTTTTCCATCCTTTGACTTTCAGCCTATGAATGTCTTTTTGAGTTAAGTGTGTTTCTTGTATACAGCATATTTTTGGATTTTGTTTCCCACTGTGCCAGTCTATTTCTCTTAATTGGTGAATGAAGTCCATTTTACATTGATGGTTATAATTGAGATGTGTGGACTTACAATTGACATGTTATTTACCTACTGTTGTTTACTCTTTTTTGTCCTGTGTTTAATTGTTTGCACTATTTAGTGGGTTTCTTCTGTTCCCATTGGTGTAGTTCTGACCATTTTGGTCCCTCTCTAGAACATCTTTGGAGTCTTTGAAGGGTTGGCTTTGTCTTCAAATTCTTTAGGTGTTCTTTGTCATGGAAGTATTTCACTTATTCATCAAACTTGAAAGAGAGTTTTGCAGGGTATAGTATTCTAGGTGTAATTTGTTTTCATAGGGGACTTGTGCTCTGTCCATGGTCTCCTTGCCTTCATGGTTTGTGAAGAGAAGTTGGCTGTAATTCTGATGGGTTTTCATTTGAATGTGATCTGCTTCTTTTCTCTAGCCACTTTCAGTATATTATTCTTGTCTTGGATTTCTGGGACCTTGACTGTTATATGTCCTGGTGTGTTTTTAATTGGGTTAAAGTTATTTGGTGTTCTATATGTTTCAGTTACCTGAATGTCTGATCGTTTTCTCATATTTGGGAAGTTTTGTGGTGTTACTTCTGCCCATATTCTTTTATATCACTTGTATTTACTCCATTTATCTCTTTGATGCCTATTAGTCTCACATTGTTCATCTTTACATCGTCTTGTAGGCAATGAATTATTTTTTTCCTGCATCCCAGTTATTTTTAAGAGATATTTTCTTACCTTTTCAATAGCTGCATCAGCATCATCAAGATCTGATACTCTGTCCTCACTTTCACTCAAACGGTTTTCCAGGCTTGTGGTTGTAATTTTAAGTTCCACTATATATCCTTGATTCTGCTTCATGCAATCTACTTCTTTCCTGTATTGCACATTGAAGGAGCCCATCATTTTTGTAATATACTTTGTTTTTTTATCAATGTCTTTTTTAGAAATAGCTATTAATTCTTTTACTGCAGAGTTATTATTTTTTTTTCAGATTGGATTTCCTCCAAATGTTTCTGTATTTGATTCTCTACTTCAGATGCTATGAATTCAGGGATTTCTTTTTATTTCAAAAATTAATTCTTCTTTAAGTTCCTCTATACCTTTCTACTATTTCTTATTTACTTCTTATGCTATTAATTCATACATTTCAGCTGAGCTAGGGTCCTTTGTACTTGTTCTTCTTGGGCACTGGGATTCCTCCTTATTTTTCTGTATTTCATTCTTTATTTTAGATGCTATGTATTCAGAAATTTCTTTTTTTTTTGTTTGTTTGTTTGTTCCAGAAATGAATTCCGCTCTGGGTTCCTCTATATCTTTCAGCTGTTGTTTCTGTACCTCCGATACTATTAATTCATACATTTCAGCTGAGCTAATGTCCTCTGCACTTGTTCTTGGTGTACTCAAGGCCTGAGATTGCATTTTAGTCCTTCTCTTCCTATGGCTCTGACTTCTGACCTAGTGTAGAGCTTTGGTGCAGTTGTAACCTTAGCACCTACTGAAGTTTGAGTACAGATTTATTAAGTTTGTATTTATCCAGTTATTCCTGCCATGGGTCTAGCTGTTGTGTTGAGTTCCTTCATGCTGCAGCCCTTAGAAATGACCCTGTTTTGCCCCTCTGGCACATCAGTGAATCTATGGTGCTCCTCTGCTGTGTCCTGGGGGTATAGGAGAGTCCAGAAGCTCTCCCACACACTAGCTGGATCTAGGCTTGGAGTGGATGGATAGGGTTGAGGTGTCCCCAGAGAGCAGGGCAGAAAGGGTCCCAAGAATGCGGTAAGGGACTCACTCATGGCATATCCTGGACTGGATTCTCCAGCTCAGGGAAGAGCAAGAGCTCACCTCCACTCTTGCTGGGTCTGATCTTGGGCTGGATGGCAGGGCTGGAGGTTTCCTGAGAGAACAAGGGAGTTGAGCAGAAATGTTCCGAGAATAAGGCAGCCAGACTCATTCAGGGGTTGGTCTGGGCTAGATCCACCAGCACAGGGGAGTGCAGGAGCTCACCCTCACATTCTCCAGGCCTTCGCTTGGGCCAGATGGGAGGGCTGGAGGCTTCCTGAAAGAGCTTTTTTTTTTTTCAGAATTGGGGATTTAACTCAGGCCCTAGTACTTTCCAGGCAAGCACTTATTCCACTAAGCTATCTCCCCAGCCCTTAAAAAAATATTTTAAAATAATAAAACAGCAAAAGACACAGATCAAAATCAATACTGTTTCATTTGATTATTGTATAGTACAGTTTTCTATGGACAAAAGATCTCTTATTAAAACAAATCAAAGTTCCAATGACTTTCATGATTTAAAATGTAAAAAATGAAGTCAGTTTGTGACGGCAAAACCTATAAGCAGTACTTGAGGTGGGAGGATTTTTGTGAGTTTAAGGCCAGCCTGGGCTACAAAGTAAGTTTAAGGCCAATCTGAGCTGCATAGTGACAGCTTGTCAAAACACAAAAGAGGTAAAAAATAATTTCAAATATATTGGTTACAGTTCCAAATGTGATGTTTTTTCATTCTATCCTTTCCATTTTTAAATTCCCTTATCTTTCAAAGCAATTTTTTCCTATTTCTCCATGTCTATTCTGTATTTTGATTCATAGTTTCTCAACACAAAGACAGTGTGATATTTATACATTTGTGCAATTTATTCTATTTAAGATTTTTGTTTTAAGGTGCATCAATTTAGCTACAAATGTCTCAAGTTTATCCTTTTGTAGGAGAGTATTATTCCATTGTAAAAAAATCATACACACACTCACACAAACACACACACACCCCTTTTTATGCATTCACAGGTTTATGGACATTTGGGTAGATTTAGGGTTTGAGCTATTATAAACCATGGAGCTATAAACATGGGTGTATGTGTACTGCTATATTGTGCTGCTTTTCACACTTTTAAGATGATACCAAGAAGCAGAATAGCTCAGTCACAAAGGATATCTAATTTTAGTTTTTTGAGGAACTTCCACACTGACTTACACAGCACAGTAGTTTCAATCCCCATCTACATTCCTACCATCATAGCAAAGAAATTCAATCTATAAAACAGATATCCTATAAATTATAGATATAATTGAAAGTTACAAAAATGAATGGAATATATTAATATGAATGAAGATAAATATCAGGCTTAGAAAATAGGGTTGTTGTTAGCAATCATTGAAGGAAAGATCTCTCAAAAAGAAGAGGGGACATGAAAAAGCAATCCAATAATGGCAAGGTAATACAAAGTAAAACAACCTAAGAATGATTGGAATTAATGAACAAAGAGGAAAAGCACAACGAACATAATATCCGTCTCACAGAAGTAATGGCAGAAAACTTCCCAAAGGGGCTAGGGATATGGCTCAGTAGAATAAGCACTTCCCCAGCAAGAGCAAGGGCCTGAGTTAGATCCCTGGTTCCACAGAAAGAAAAGAAAAGAAAAGAAAAGAAAGAAAGAAAGAAAGAAAGAAAGAAAGAAAGAAAGAAAGAAAGAACGAAAGAAAGAAAGAAAGAAAGAAAGAAAGAAAGAACGAAAGAAAGAAAGAAAGAAAGAAAGAAAGAAAGAAAGAAAGAAAGAAAGAAAGAAAACTTCACAAACATAGAAAAGAATTAGACATATATTAAGTTAGGCATACAGGACTCCAATTAGTCATGACCAAAATAAATCATTACCAAGGCCTTTTACTATAACCAAGATTCCAGGTAGATTCCAGGTATTCAGCACAAGAATAGAATATTAAAAGTTGTTAGAGAAAAGCAGTTCTTGTAATACCTTCACAATAACCCTTCTTAAAAGAGTTATTAAATCCTTGTCTTAGTTAATTTTCTCTCCTTGCTAAGACAAAATAACTGACACTAAATTTAAAGGGGGAAAGATGTATTTCACTCAGTCTGTAGAGTATCAGAGGATAATCGTCAGGCTCCAGAGCACAGGGGCACCTGGCAGAGGGGCAATAGTTCATAGTGGTGTAAGGCAGAAAAGCAACCAGAGAGGACAATAAAGAGAAAGACAAGTCTCTTTCTGCCCCTTAGATTGTATCCAATTTATGAGAATTATGGTGTTACCCATCCAACTAGTGGACTGAAACATACCCTTATTTCCAGCTTTTCACAAAGAATCAATCACACAACCTTTATTCACTCATCTCTAAAAATCTGCCCCCTATGCATGAGGCATAGGAGAACATCTATCCACAAACTACATTTATGAATATTTTCAACATTAGAAACTGAAACCCTAATGTTGTTTAACACAAAAAACATAAATCCTTAGGCAAGTGCAGGGGCCAGAGTTTGATCCTTGACACCATATGCCAGGCCAGCCCAGCCCGTGTGCACCAATTTGATGGTGGAGTCTGGCGTGGAGGCACAGACCTGCAATCCCAGCACCAGGGAGGAAGAGAACAGGAGCATCACTACAAGTCCAAGCTGTGTACTGAGACCCTGCACTGTCTTGCTCCATCCCGCCTACCACCGCCCAGCCCCTGAGACCGGCCAGAGACAGCGTGGCCGACTCCGCTGTCTTGCTCCATCCCGCCTATCACCGCCCAGCCCCTGGGACCAGCCAGAGACAGCGCGGCCGACTCCGCCATCCTGCTCCATCCCGTC
>PVKA01047760.1:0-14151 GCA_004027165.1 Ctenomys sociabilis
TTTTTTTTTTTTTTTTTTTTTTTTTGGTGGAACCAGTGACTGAACTCAGGCCCTTACACTTGCCAGAGAAACACTTATTCCACTGAATAAGTGGAATCTCCCTGGCCCTCCCTTTGTTTTCATCTCCTAAACTTTTATATGTTGTTTTTCTTTCTTTTGAAAAAAAAATTTGTCACTTTTGGTTTCTTCTGGATTTATAAACTTTAAAATGCTTCTAATTTTAATATTTTTAATATGTTTCCATGGTAATTTTTTCATTGTCTAACCAAATTCCTTTATGGTCTTTATGAGGCATATTATAGTTCAGAATATATTCTTTCTAGAATATTCTAATGTTTTTCAAAGAATGTGTATTCTGTAGTCATTTGTATTTTATGTTAGTGATTTAGTAATAAATTTTTTTGTTTCTCTAAGTGATATGTAATTGATTATTATTTTAAACCCAGTTTTGGGCCCTGGTTTTATGAATAAAATAAATTGTTTAATTGTAATAAATAATGTGTTGAAAGGTGACTTTTTTTTTTTTTTCATATGCCCTCTGGTTTCAAGTTTGACCAGCAGGATATCCAAGTCACCAAGAACAATTTAGAGGTTGCCAAGGACTTGCTAAAAAATGTTTGCAAGTCTGACCGAGAACTCTGACATTTTAGAGATATGTAAGAATACTGTATATGTATATTAAAAATTATGTTTCCTTCTTAGGATTGATTTTAAAGAAACTACTCCACACAGGAAACTCCTTAAAGGTATAAATCTGTTTATTGTCTCTGACTTTTAAGAACTATATAAAGTGTACATGCACCTCTTTCACTTTTCCTACCACTTTTTCCCTGAAGATTGAGATGTCATCACTTAATTGAAAGGAATTCACCTAAAATGTAGCTATATTTAATATTATGTTTCAAAATGTCTATTAACCAGGATACTGAAAACTATTTTATTTTGTATTTTGCTGCTGCACTGACAATTACCAGAAATCTTCCTCTATGAAAAATTATTTAGTCATTCAACAAATTAGTCTGACCTTTACTATAGCCATTTTTATGTATAGAGGAAGATAGGAATAGCAATGTCTATAAGAGAGTGTGTGTGTGTGTGTGTGTAAAACTAATCTGTATACCTCATATGCCCAGTTAGTTTTATTTCATTTTCAATAGCTTATTATGCTGTAGTAAAGGAAACTCCATTATAGCACCTATTGGGTAAAGTCACACATTATAAAATGTACTTTGGGCATCAAGGCATGGGCACAGCAGTACAAAGGAGTAAACCTTTCTGTATTTTTCTCCTGTTATGTGGCTAAACCACAAGAGTGACAGCAAGTGACTAGCTTTGACTCTGGTAGGGACCATTAACAAAACTCTGGTAGATTGATTTCCAGTGTTACCTGTGCAATTATGTTGGTGAAGAACCTAGTCTTTTACTTGTCAGAGATTGAATTTTCCTCTCTGTTTTCATGCTCTCTTGGTAGGACAGCATTCCTTCACTGATTCATGTTTATTGTCTTCTGTGTATAGGTATTGCTCTGGTTGCTTAGATAGTGTAACAAGCCCAAATTTTTGATCTGTAGTTTAGAAGCAGATAACAAGTAAATGAGATAATTTCAGGTGCTCAAAATAATTTTATTTTAATAAAAATAAGTTGTACTTGTAAAAATTTAATTGTATAATTTTAGTAATTTTAGAACTCTTTCAGGGCAAGAACATTTGATTAGCGGTGCACCAGGATCTGTACCACCCTCCTTGGGAAGGAATAGTCATTGCCCTGCCTCTTTTTTGTTTCTTGGATTAGTGGTGAAGGAAGGATTTTTTTTATTTTTCACAAGTGGAAGTTATAGTTGACTTTAGACAGAGACCAAGTTTATGCTTTTTTTTTTTTGGCAGAACCGGGGATTGAACTCAGGCCATTTGCATTTGCCAGGGAAGTGCTTATTCCACTGAGCCATCTCCCCAGCGAGTTTATGTTTTTTTAATAACCATGAACTTAGACTTAAAAATAATGGGTTCAGTAGATGTCATGGATATATTTCACTCCTCTTCCATTTCTCTGTTTCTTTTGTAAAATGTCAATTTGTAATCATCTAGAGAGCTGTGTTCTGAAGAGGACAAAGTGTTTCCATTAAAATATACTGTTTTTCATTTTATTTTAGATTAGGCGGGAAGGTGTTCGTCTTTTCTTGTTGTGGTTGCAAGCTCTTCAAACTAACTGTAGCAAAGAACAGCTCTGGATGTTTTCATGCTTAATTCCTGGGTTTTTGGCACCACAATCTGAACATGGACCTCGAACTTTAGATAATCTTATTAATCCTCCACTCAACCTTCAAGAAAGTAAGATTTTATCCATTAGCATTCTTAAGTTTTCTATATAGTTTGTTAATGTATTTTTAAATGTCTATACATTTATTAAATGAGTTAAATAAGACAATCTGTTAAACTATGGGTTTTGTTATTGTTTAGGGATGGTGAGGCAGGAAATGAAGACAGCTATTGAAAACATAATTTATTAAAGTAAGAAGATTTGTGCAAGGGTGTAGGGAGAGGGGAAATAGGGCACAAATGGGAAAGCACCAGGTTTAGTCAGAAGGCAGAGGGAACAGAAATAAATGTGGGCAGGAGCTTTTAGTATGGTTTCCCTGAGAGAAAATAGGCAAGCCAGGATAAGCAAATTAGTTAAATGATTCCAGTGGGTTCTGGGTCATAAACAATTGTCTTTGGTTGTTTGATACCTAGCCTTATTGTGGTTAGACCACACTGGTAGTGGCCTTAGATGCAGAGGTGCTGGGTACGTGTGTGCACCATGAGTTGGTTAGTTTCCATGTGAAAGGCACTGTCAGACTCTCTAGGAATTGGGAAGGGAAGTTATTTCCAGTTGGCCTGGGGTGTTAATGCAGGCCATTTTACATTTATCTTTAATTTCTGTTTATGTATCTCCTTGGATCATTGAATTAGTCTTGATGTATGCTGAAATAAAAGTGCATTTTACTATGTACAGTTGATGTCTGCAGAATTATTATATATAAATTAATCTTTTATTTTTTATGTATTTGGTGTAGGGTCTCACTATGCAGTAGTGAGTCTCCTGTCTCAGCCTCCCCAGCACTGGAATTTCAGGTGTACGTCACCATGCCTGGTCTCAGTGTGGCTGACTCAGAGCACCCTGGGGCAGGGCCAGCACAGCATGTGGTGCCAGGGATTGAACCCTGGTCCCTATGCTTGCCTAAGCAGGTGCTCAGTTCACAGAGCTATCTTCCTGGCCCTTAAATTTATGTTTTAAATAAATTTTGTATAATATTTTTATTTTAAAATTTATTTGAGAAATATTACTTTTTACTTTTCATTCATTAATGATTTTTGGTCCTTTTTACCCTATGATTTTCTATGTTACTTTTTTTAACCTTAGTTTTCTTACCCCTGGAGAGAGAGAGAAGAGAGAGAGAGAGAGAGAGAGAGAGAGAGAGAGAGAGAGAGAGAGAGAGAGAGAAAATGTGTGTGTGTGTCTGTCTGTCTGTGTGTAGTTGATACTGAGAGTTGTTTTCAGCATGCTTGTGTGGCTGATGTTTGCTAAGAGACAGCTTTACATGCCTGCATGTGTTAAACCAGGTGCTGATTGTGCTGTTAAAGAAATACTTAAGAGAATTCACTGAATTGTGGGCTGATTTTCTTGAATTTGCATTTGTTACATTGAATTTTTTTAAATATAAAAGTTTCATGTACATGTAATGAGAATATTAGTTTGATGAATAAGCACATTGTTGCTGTTGTTTCCCATTATGTTGTGGATTAATTCCTAGTGAATTTCCTAGTTGCTTCTCAAATGATATGTCATATCTTCTTAATCACTTGTATTTGCTCTTCATCCTTATATTATAGTCTGTCAGTAAAGAGTTTACAAACAGCTGAGTATTAAAATTTATGCTGGTTATGATGGACTGTCAAGATGACATAAGATTTTTTATTTTGTTTCTGTTTGATGGAGGTGCTAGGGATTAAACTGAACTTTGACCTCAGATTTATCTTGAGTCAATCATTAGGAAGTTTTCAAGCGGTTTTTATGCGTACATGTCTTACAGTTAAAGTTATTTGTATCATTTGTATTTGTATTATTGAATTTTTAACTATACTATTCTTTTGTCTTTGGGTAGCTCAAGTCACTATAGAGGAAATCACTCCTCTTGTCCCTCCACAATCAGGAGATAAAGGACAAGAAGATCTCACAAGCTACTTTCTTGAAGCACTTTTAAAATACATAGTAATTCAGGTGTGTTACCTTTAATATCAGCCCATTGCTATGTTATATGACTGACTTTTCCTCTCTTACCATTATTCTGTCACAGTCAATGTTTGCTTATTTTCTTGAAGGAGTGAAAAAATTTGAATTTTTGAAAATTTATGTTAAATAAAAATCACTGGAGATTATGAAACTCTTAAATTTTTGTGATATAGATTTTATGTATATAATTTTGTTAAATAACTAGTTGGGCTTAATTTCCAATCCTTTCATTTCTAATCCTTTCACCTGTACTCAGCAGCTGTGGTACTATAAATGAAAGGCTGATAACTGCTTTAGGGACCACTCTGTCAAAATGTAGCAATTAAGGAGGTAAGACTGCAGGATAGGGATTGGGAAACGTAGTTGGCACTTACATCTATTTATGCTTTTTGAATTTCTAAGTGCATATACTTTGTAGGGTATCCTATTCCTTGGAGATATGAAATGTACATATTGGGCCAGGGATATAGCTTAGTGGCATAGTACCTTGCATGGCAAGTGCAAAGATCTGCATTTGATTTTTGACCCCCTCCAACTCTTAAGAAAAGACATTTAAAAAAAAAAGAAATATACATATCTTGATTAATGAAAACATTTTTAGTACATATGCTTTTTTTTTTTTTTTTTTATAACTTTCAGACATAAAAATTGAAGTATCCCAAACAAAATTTCTAAAGTTCATTTGGATCCTGTGTCAGATTACCCAGGGTTTGGATCTTGATTCCACATCTTAAGTGATGGTGTGAACTTTGGCAAATGACTTTACCACTCTGTGCTGTGCTTCTGTTTTCTTGTTTGTAAAATAGGGATGAAAATAGCACCTGTTCCAGTTAGGATTTGAGATTTAGATTATGCGAAGTGCTTAGAATCAAATAGTGTTCTACGATGGGTAGTTTTAACTAGCATTACTGCTAGTTTTTCTTAAAAACTTCTTGTACTTTGGATTTTTAAAGTTGTCTTACTAGTTTATTGCGAGATAATTAACGTACAGTGAAGTTTCAGATTTGTTTACAATTTGACATTTTATTACATGTATGATATTCATGAAATCATTAGCGTAATCAAAATAACCTGTGGATCATTTATAATCTGTATTGCTTTATACTTTACCCTTCCCATCCACAGGCAGCCATTGGTCTAATTTTTGTCATTATAAATTAGTTTGTATGTCCCATATTTTCAGATATAGTTTTTATTCCTTTGTGATCTGGCTTCTCTGAGCATCATTATTTTTTAAGTCATTCATATTATATACATTGGTATGTTATTGTATATATTAATGTTATGGTACTAAAGATTAAACTGAGGACCTTTGCACTGAAGTACATCTCCAGTCTTATTTATTTATTTATTATGGTTTTAATTTTTATTATGAACATGCAATTATGTAGTTACATTTGTAAAGAAATGTATCTTTTTTAATTTTATTGAGAAACAAATAGCAATGAGAGTTTCAAAACCAATTTCAATAAATAATGGCATATTGTTGTCTTCATAGTGGTTATTTATAGTACAAGATGCAGATGTAATACCCTGTCCTTCCAGAACCATTCCAGTCTTATTTATTTTTTCCCCTAATTTGAGATAGAATCTCACTAAGCCAGTGAGTTGCCCAGACTGGGCTTGAACTGCCATCCTTTTACTTCAGCCTCCCAGAGTGCTGAGCATATACCCTTTTATATATTACTGATTAGTATTTCATTGCCTGGATAGGCCATGCTTAGTCATCTAGTACCTACTGATGGCTTTCACAGTAAAATTTGAGTTGTTGTTCACAGTAAAATTTCAGTTATATTGGTAAGGAAGTCTTACCAATATAGGTAATGAGAGGTTTGCTTACCTAGAAGGATTCATGGCACAAGAAATTATATGGAGACTAATGTAAATATCTCATTGACAGAAGAAAATGATAAATACAGAATAGAAGAAACTAGAGTGAAAGTCTTACCAAGCTGTTTGTGGGCAAACAGCTTTCTTCTTCCTTGAGTAAATGGTTAATTGCCAAGCTTTTTTCCAGTTGACTGTACCTTTTTACACTCCACCAGCAATGTGTGAGTCTTGCAGTTGCTTCATGTCCTCACCACCATTTCTATTGTCAGCCTGTTCTGGTAATTGTATAGTGGTATCTATCTTATGGTGCTTTTTATTTTCATTTCCCTAACTACTAATGATGTGTTCAAAATCTTTTTTATGTGTTTGTCATCTTGGTTGAAATAATTTTTGACTTTTGCCAGTTTTTAGATTGATTATTTGTGTTAAGTTGTAATTTTTTTTTATATATTCTAGATACACATCCTTAGGTGTACATTTTTTTAGCATTTTCCTCTAATGGCTTGCCTTTTCATTTTCATAGGTGAATTTAAAGTCTGATTCTTTTCTTTTGAAGAAATGTTTTTTGTTGTTACTATTTGTGTTTTTTACTAAGTTCAGTAGATGATTTTTTCATTCATGAATCCAATAATTCTGTTTTAGAGCTCTCTTTTTTTTAAACTATAGGATCTACTGGATCTGTAGGGTCTCACTACCTAGATGGGAAAGTGATTTTCCTGTTTTCTACCTCCCAAGTGCTGAGATTACAGACACGTGCCAACACATCTAGTCTCAGTTAATGTCTCAGTGCACCCAGGGGGCAGGGCTGGCATGGCATGGCAAGCCAGAGATCAAACTCTGGCCGCTGCACTCTGCCTGAGCAGGTGCTTTAGTCCACTGAGCTATCTGGCCAGCCCTTATTATTATTTTGATACTCATGCTATACTAGATTTGGCCAGTGGAAGTTCCTTAAGCTGTTTTCTGTGCTGTTTATTTGTTGTAATTTTTTGAGATTCTCACTGTGTAGTTCAGGTTGTCCTTGAACTCACTATGTAGCCCAGGCTGACCTCAAACTGTCCTCCTCCATCAGTCTCCTGAGTCCTGGGATTATAGGTGTACACCACCACACCCAGCTTCTGTACCTTTAAAATTTTGTTCAAAACCTTCTTTATTCCTGGTGCGACAAGATGTTTCAGTATCATCTTATGTCTTCCTTTTCTGCTCTGGAATTTTGTCTCTCCAAGGAGCCATCATTCATTTTTTTGGAGAACTGTATTTGGATTTCAAGATCCAGGCACTCAGAGTGCTTGTTGCTGTTGCCTTTCCTGAATCTGCTCAGACACTACAGTTAGGAGACTGTGCAGTTTACACATCTCCCCCAGCACTTCTCTGTCTCCCTTCCTATCCTTCTCTTTCTCCTTTTGCTTTCTCTCCCTCTTCTCCCCCTTTTCTCTGCCTCACTTCCTCCCTCTTGTTTTTTATTCTCCTGGCCTCCATTTCTCCTCCTTTCTTTCCCCCTTTCTTTCATCATGAATTTATACCACTACCTCAGATTTCATTTCATTTCTATGTTCACTCTAGTTTCTTCTATTCTGTATTTATCATTTTCTTCTGTCAATGAGATATTTACATTAGTCTCCATATAATTTCTTGTGCCATGAATCCTTCTAGGTAAGCAAACCTCTCATTACCTATTACCTCTGTCTGCTCTGGAGACATTCTCTGTAACTTATCAGTCTTAAGAACCTCACTCAGGTCCTTTGCCAGCCCCCTACTTAAATACCTTCCTTATCCTATTGGAGTCCCACACTTTTATATTATTCTGCTCTGTCTCCTTTGTCTCCTGTCCCACTTTGTAAACATCTCCTCATCTTTCTCAGCTTAAGCTGCTACTGTGCTATTGCCATTGCTATGTCCTTTTTACGGATACACAGTTCTGTTGTTGGGCTCTGCTTATATATACATGAGTGGTGCAGTACACACATACACACCCTGACCACATATGCCTATTTTTGTGTGCCTTTATAATCTATGTTACTCAGGAAAAGTCAGAGGGAAAAGAATGTTGGTCTTAATCATTAGTGGAGCTAAATTTTGAGACATTTTCAGCAGTATTTCAAAGCATATTTTATTCCTCAGATTTTTGCAATATACATAATTTATTTGCCTGATAATAAGTTAATTGTAAAGATTTTACCTTTTGTTATATATTGTGATCTTCACATTTTGATAGTATATTGTGATCTCTTTTTTGTAACCTCTTACAAGCTTATTTAAAATTGCTAATAATTATAGTTAAGAGAGTCTGTCTCTTGGATTATTCTAATTATATCATTTATTTTTAGGTAAAAAGTTTAGAATGGAAGAACAAAGAAAACCAAGAAAAGGGATTTTCATTTTTGTTTTCACATTTTAAGAAATATTATTTACCTTATATTTTTCCAAATATCTGCAAAGAGAACAGTTTATATCATCCTGCACTTGGTAGGTAGTATTCGGAATTTTCTAAAAGATCATACATAGGAATAAAATATTTCTCAGGGTAAAGTTGGCTTTTTTTTAACTTACAAAAAAGTCACATTTATTATATTGGTTTGTAACAGGACTGCATTCAATTAACAGGAAATTTTCATTGAGAAAGAAGAGATTATTTTTATAAATCTATTTTCTACATCTCATTCATTAGAAAAGTCAGCCTACTAGCCAGATGTGATAGTGCATGCCTGAAATCCTAGCACTTGGAAGGCTGGAAAAGGAGATCTCAGTGAGTTCAAGCCTAGGCTACATAGTAAGTTCAAGATCAGCCTGACTTGCATAGTGAGACCCTGTCTCATAAAACCAAGAAAAATGAAAGAAAAAGAAAAGTTAGCCTACTAAATCAGATGTTGTGGTGCACACTTCTAATCCCAGGACTCAGAAGCCTGAGGCAGGAGAATCACTGTGAATTTGTGGCCAATTTAAGGCCTACCTGATCAACATAGTGAGACCCCTACACAAACAAAAACCCATCAGAAATGTTTGTGTTTGTGAATTAAACTGAATTCTAATGTTTAGTATGATCCTTTTACTATAATATAAATTTTCTTAATATCTGGCTGTTGTGACACACACAATCCTAGCACATGAGAGGCTGAGGCACAAGCATCGCTGAGTTGGAAGCCAAACAACAACAACAAAAACCCAAACAAATATATTTTCCTCTTAATATTTCCTCAAGCATGAGTCTTAAATTTTATTTGAATAATTCTATTATCTTAATATCTTAAATACTATGCTGGGTTTGCCAAGATATTTGGATCCTTATAGCTAGAACTAATGAATAAATCATCATTAAGAAACAGACATTTGACATACTGCAAAGGCATTGGTAATTTGTATATACTAATACCTGGTTGTTTTATTAAGGTCTCCCAATGCAGTTCAGGCTGGCCTTGAACTCATTATGTAGCCTGGGCTGGCTCTAACTCATGGAAATCCTCCTGCCTTGCCTCCCACCTACCAGAATTACTCACAAGTGGCTACTAGAAGTACAGGTGTGCACCACCATTCTTGGCAGTAATGTCAGTTTGCAAAATTTTCCTGATGTCAAGTTCAGGCAAAATCTTGTGTTTTACAACTTCATAATATGTATTTTGGTTTTAGATGAAACCAAACTTATTTAGTAAAATAAGTTCTCATTAATTTTCAGTAATTCTGGAGGTTTCTTTGTACTTTGGCAGGATTTTTTGGGTTTTACTTTTTTTTAAGATTAAAAGAGTTTATTGGAAACCAGAGGGTTAGGTTTTGGAGTTCTAGGAATGTTCTGGCATGGGTGACCTCATGGCCCCTTGATCTAACACTAATTGTAGATAAGTGGAGCATAGGAATTGCTCTGTAACTACCTATCTCAGGTGGTTCTGTGGATTTAAAATGACTAGTTGGAACTCAGGCTCTCTAATCCTTTTTTTTTTAACTTGTAGGATTTAAAGGAAATGAATTTTAGAAGAAAAAACTGGTTATTTTGCATTTTAAGTCATCAAACCTTTCAATAATATTTTGTAAGAAGCCATGTTTCCATATTAACTTGGTCAGTATGGGTCACTCTTCCAGGTTTCGTACTAACATCTAGCAAATTTTTGTTATTTTTCACTAAAGCAAAAACCAAATTTAAAACCAAATTAGCGTCAGTTTTCTCAAACTTTAAAATGAAAGTCATCTAGTTCTCCTTTCATTTTGTTTTTTGTTTTATTTACATTTTGCCTAGACATCCCACAGATAAGACCAAAGCCACATTATGTCATGATAAAGAAGGATGCTGAAACCAATGAAGCTGTCTACTGTACAAAAGAACCTTTCATTAAAGCTCGTGTTATAGTAATTCGTTGGCTGGTTTCTTTCTGGCTAGAGCCAAAACCACATACAGGACCTCATATTCCTGGCATGGAAGGTGAAGTCTTGCCAAAGAATATTCAGGTAATATACACATGAAATAAGCTTATTACAGTTAGAAGTGACTTTTTCAGTTTAGCTCATTGATTATGGTTACATTAAGTGTATATTTTTTAAAAAGTGCTATTTGTATTTTATCAATCCCAATTTTAACAATTGTAGAAGAAATATTTTTCTTAATAAAAAATAAAAGTTGGAGGGTACAGATGATAATTTCAATCATGAAAACATCTTAGTTTCTAATTAATTTCTACATTTTTAGTTGTAAATTAGTCCTTCTTTATCCACAAATAATACATTCAAAGATCCTTAGGAAATTACTGAAGCTACACTAGTACTGAAGCCTGTATTTACTATATTTTCTTCTCTCTGTACATATCCATGATAAAGTTTAATTTATGGATTAGAGGGCTGAGGATATAGCTCAGTGGCATAAGCACCTGCCTGGTAATTTATGGATTTTGCACAGTGAGAAATTAATCACATCACTAATAAAGTACAATGTGCTATGATACCAGATTTAAAATTTATGAACTTATTTTTGGAATCTTCCATTTATAATACTTTCAAAGCATGACTAACTGAAATTGTGAATACAAAATCTGAATTAACTGAGGACTTCCATATAGTACTAAAAAGATTACAAATTATAGAAATAAATTCTTACAAGTGGAAAGAACAGTCAAATGGTAGGACAACGGTAAGCCTTTCTAATTTCTAAGTAGCCATGGAATGGTGATTTAAATTAGTGTTCCAACCTTCCCCCACTTCAACAAAAATATTGTGTTTAGAATATAAAGTTACAGTTATAGTTGGAATAACTAATATTTTAAATTCTGAATTTTTAAAAATTCAACTTTTTTTTTTTCTTTTTAGTGTAGGGTCTACAGAGACTGTAGGGTCTCATTACACAGATTGGACTTTTAGTGCTTCTCCTGTTTTCAGTTTCCCTAGTGCTGGGATTACAGGCGCGTACTACTATGCCCAGTCTCAATTGCTGTCTCTGTGTGCCCTGAAGGCGGGGTAGGCATGGCAGGCCATGGATCGAACCACTGTCCTCTGTGTCTGCCTAAGCAGACGCTTTAATCTGCTGAGCTATCTGGCTAGCCCTAGAAATTCAACATTTTAATTCTTCCTCATACCTTTCCTCAATTTGTCCGTATTACAGTATTTTTACTAATTTAATTATCCTTTTCTCAGATTTTCTTTTAGTTTTTAAAATCTTAACCTTTCTTATATAGCTCCCTAAATTTTTTTTTTTTGAAAAAATAGAATGGAGGTATAAAGTAAAAAATTTTGACTTTTTTCTTATATCTTTTTTACTTGATGTTTCCCCAAAAATTTTTTTAAAGTTCTATGAAGAATTAAGTGCAAAAATGCTGAGGCAGAATTTCTTTTTGATTGTGAAGGCATATTTAAGATAATCTACTTAAATTCTCTTAATGGATGATAAAACTGAGATTTTTAAAATACTGGATACCTTAATAGAAAGTTGTTTACATAAAACAGATTGTGCTCTGCCTCCAAAATAGTGGTAAGATGGAATTTACTTACCACCTAAAACTTTTCCTTTTTTCCCCTGAGATTTTAATCTTAAACTTTAGTCTTCATGAAAATTCCATTGTACAAACAGAATTTTCTCAGATTTTTAAAATTTTTTTTCGAATTTTGATCCCTTTTTCGTATTTCTTTTTGTTGTCTCATTCAGAAGATTTTTAAGTATTAAGGCATCTAATGTAAGTAACCCAATGTTTCATACTTATATTTACTTATCAATTACTTGTGTGTTCTTAAAGCTCTGCACTGCCGCTGCATTATTCTTTTACCTACCTTTAATTAGTAATTTGTTCTCATTACTTAAATTTCATGGGCCGGGCGTGGTGGCGCATGCCTGTAATCCCAGCACTCGGGAGGCTGAGGCAGGAGGATTGTTGTGAGTTTGAGACCAGCCTGAGCTACAAAGCGAGCTTAAGGCCAGCCTGAACTGCATAGTGACCCTGTCTCAAAAAGACAAAAAAAAAAAATAAATAAATAAATAAATAAATAAATAAATAAATTTCATGGTAAGAGTGTAGACAATTGGTTACCATACATTTTGGAGTTTTTTTTTAAATCACTTAGATGTTAAAATATTTACATTGCCATTTAGGATGTATTCTAAGTGAGGCTCTGTATCTTGACTTTATGTACAGTGCTATAAGTTGTTTGTTGAATGCTTTGAATTCTGCTAGTGTTCCCTGAAGATGGAGATAATCCAGTTATACAATTATAATATCCTTTGTGTTTTGTTGTTATTTTAGAGAGCAGCTGCTAGTTTGGTATCCAGAGAAGAAAACAAAAATGATAATGCTGACAAAGGAGAAAGAACTGCAGAACCAGAGCAGTCTCATTCCAATACCAGCACTCTTACAGAACGAGAACCTAGCTCATCTAGTCTCTGTAGTATTGATGAAGAACATCTCACAGATATAGAAATAGTTCGTAGAGTGTTTTCTTCTAAAAGAAGTAATGTAAACTTTGTCACAGAGATATTTCGTCAGGTAAAATATCTCAGTATTTTTAAAATGTAATGAAGATATTTGTCGTATATGTACAATGTGCCTGTTTGTCTTTTTGAGACAGTTTCACTGTGCAGTTCAAGCTGGCCTTGAACACACTTTGTAGCCCATGCTGACCTCGAAATTGCAGCAGTCCTTCTGCATCAACCTCCTGAGTGCTGAGATTACAGGCATGTGCCATCATGCCAGCTGAATGTATTTATTTTTAAATATTTAAAATTATTCTTCATGAAGATGTTTTTAAAATTCATATGTATTTTTTTTAAATGTGTAATCTTTAGCATGTTCTATTTAATCTTTTTATACTTTGTGATTCATTTAGTTTAATTTTTTGTTATTTTTCTATCTTCTAGGTTCTGGGGATTGAACATCAGGTCTTGTTCATCCTGAGCACAGTATCACTGAGCTACTTCCTTACCCCCTAAATACTTTCTTTTTCCTCTCTTATTCTTCTGTTATTGGATATTTTTTTCTTGTGGTGCTGGTGATTGAACCCAGAGCCTTGAACCTGTTATTGATGGCAGGCAATCTGCCACTGAGCTACACTCTCAGCCCTAGAATGGTTTTAATTGCTTACTTTAACAGAGTGAAACTTTTTTTCTCATTGCTTGGGAAAAAAATTACGGTATTAAAATTATTTTCTTTCCATGATCAGTAAAAGGTAGATTATGAAGTAATGTAATTGCTTTTTTGTTCACTAGCATTCTGAAAATAAACAGAAAAGATAAAAAAAAAAAAAAAAAAAAAACCCAAAGGATTAAAAAGCTATTCATGTAATGATAGCTAGAAATCACAAACTACACAGTCACAAACACATAGAAATTTTGTGGGAAAGTAGGCCTTGTGCAACCCAACCATTTAATATTTATACCAAAAGTATTTAACTTTTGCAGGCAAACATCAGTTTTGTAGCTGAAGATGATCATGCAAGTCTCATAGCAAGTAAGGGGTGGATCTAGGACTAAAATAGCCAGATTTTAATGTCCATTGTTAGAAATTTTTAAAGTTCGTACAATTTGAGTTTTCCAGTTTTTGAATCAGTTTGAGCGTTTGTTTTTTTTTTTCCTTTTCTAGGCATTTTCAAATT
>PVKA01047761.1:0-14109 GCA_004027165.1 Ctenomys sociabilis
TAAATTAGGTCTGAGGAGTTAGGGATATATTCCTCCACCACTCTCTTCAAATGACCTGGAGTCTTCATCCCTGGTTTGACTCTTGAGCGATTGACTAGAGAGTGACAAGGGTAAATAAACTTGTCCTTAGAAGAGGGCAAATGGCCTTCATGGGACCTTTAGTTACTTTCCCACTTTGTTCAACATGTGAGTCAAGGCAGGTGCAGTGGTGCAGGCCTGTCATCCCAACACTCTGGGGCGATGAGGCAGGAGGACTGAAAATTGAAGCCCAGCCCAGGCAATTGAGCAACTTAGTGATACTCAATCTCAGAATAAAACATAAAGAGGACTGGGGTGTAGCTCAGGGCAAAAGACCATTGTTCAGTCCCCAGTGTACATACAGAGCATGGCGAACCCACAGAATGTGTTCGCTGTTACTTTCTGCCACACACTGATCGAGTAAAGAATGGAGTGGCTCTTTCATTTTGAAGCCAGCTCTCATTTTCAGAGAAATCAGGCACAGTATAGAAATGTTCCTTTGAACAGCATGAGTGTGCTGCTGCCCCGCCCTCCTAAGTGCTTCAGCTTGTTTCCCACACAAGACAAGCCACTGCTGTGGAACCCTGTGAATCAGGGCTGAGAGGCATGACAACCACTGCATCCTCAATTTCTGTGAATAGCTGCCAGTGCCCTGAGAATGTCTTCTCTGCCCCAACAACATTTACTCTCACCATTGTTCAGTCTCCAACTAGAAAACTTTTAAGCCCTAAATACCCTTGAAGATGGCAGCCAGTTACTGTGGAAAACATTCTTCCACCAACATCCAACGTATGCTCCCTAGCACTGGGGGATCTGTCAGAACTGGTCGAGTGAGTCTCTTCTACTGGTGAGGTCACCTGGGCTCACCTCCATGAAGGTGACATCTGCCACATGCTTATCAAACCACGGTCCCTGCACTCGCCTAAGCTAAGTGCAGGTGCTTTAGACCGCTGAGCTATCTTGCCAGCCCGTGTGGTGATGTATTTTGAAGCTATGTAAACATCCTACTTCTTCAGGAACTCAGTTTATTCATTCACTCAGCTCAGGATGGACTCTTGACTTTCCAGCCTATTGAAAGGATTATGAATCAGTACAGTGGCTTAATTCGATGCTGAAAAATTGCCCCTATTCAACCAAGGCAAATCCTTCAAAGTGGTCTCTGTGCTCGTTTAAGCTTTTACCTTGCTTGGACATATTCTTTCTCTTTGGAACAAGGTGCTCCAGGCTTCCTTCCTTGTTGCCTGGGAGCTGGCTCCTCAGGCAAAGAGCTACACCCCACCACTCTCTTCCTCCTCATGTTTGGGCTTGAGTCCTCCTGTTGGATAAACAAGGATTGATATATAAATTAGGTTTTGGAAAAAGCAAAGAGAAAGCTAAGGTGAAGCAGAGCCTAACATCCCACCGGGAGTTCCTGGGAGACACACAAATGCGGGGGCAGCAGATCCCTCCCTGAGTTGGATCAGCTCGGTGGGCAGCTCCCAAGCAGGTGGGGCGCTCAGCTGACAGGTGTCTGCGGGATCAATTCCAGTTTGGAAAATGACCTGGCTTGGGGCTGAGTGCTTTCAGCTGCCAGTTAAGTAGATCTCCTCTGAGAACGGTCAAAGAGATTCCACAGGTGCAGATCGCAAGTTCGGGGATCCTGGTGTGTCCTCATGGAAAAATCCTGGGTGTAGTGACCTGGCCCTGGGCAGGCGTTGAGCTGTGTGCACAGCCTAGGCAGTGACAGGAACGTCACTGCTGCTGTTGGTGGACTTTCACAGCTCAGAGCAAGCAAGAACATAGGCAGAGCCAGGGCTTGCTGCACGAGACAAGGGGAGCTCCTGTTTCTGTTTTCCATCTTTCAGACTTAGATCCTTTGTAAGGCTGGGTTAGGTGGAGGTCTCAGTTCAGTGACCTGATTTTGTGTTGTTTGTTTGTTTGTTTTTGCAATACCAGGGATTGAACTCAAGACATTGCATTTGCCAGGCAGTCGCTTAGGCCACTGAGCTATCTCTCTGACTTTATTTCTATTTTTATTAGTACATGTTTGCATTGGTCATGGGGAGTTGGCATATATGCATAACACACCTTAGTCCTTTTCCCAACGTTTTACTTTATCTCTAGAAATCTTGCATTATTTTATTTTAAAATAAACTTTTGTGGTGCAGTTTTGCATTTACAAGTGACTTGTGAGGATGGTAAGCACAAACTTCCTCTTTCCCCACTTCTGCTTTTTCCTAAAGTTATCTTGCACTACCCTGGTACTTTTTTTTTTTTTTTTTTTTTTATGTATTTGGTACAGGGTCTCACTACACAGCTCAGACTTAAGTGATCTTCCTGTTTTCAGCCTCCTCAGCGCTGAGATTACAGGCGTGTGCCGCCATGTTCAGTCTTGGTGGCTGGCTCAGTGTGCGCTGGGATCAAACCCAGGTTTCTGCGCTTTCCTAGGCAGGCAGTTAGTCCACTGAGCTATCCCTGCCCTGTACATTGTTAAAACCAAGAGACAGATTAGTTTGTTGCTGTATTTGGCTTTTGCAAGTTTTTTCTTTAAAGTTCTTGTTCTGTTCTGGAATCTGGTCCAGGAATCTCCCTACTACTCTGTGATGGTTTCCAGCATTTCTTTGCCTCTTATGGCCCTGGCAGTTTTGAAGAGTGCTGGATCAAGGCTTTTTGGGCTTGGTCTTTGTGGTGGTCACATTTACCTGAGATAAGCAGAGTATCTGAGCTAACCCCATTATCAGGAGGGAAAGTTTATTTTGGCTCTTAGTTTCAGAGACTTCAGCCCAGAGTCACTTGGGCCCATTGTATGATGTGGGTTGGGGCAGCACAGTTCACCTCCTGGGAGTGCAGCATTGAGGTCACTGTACCCCACAGTGGACAGGGGAAGTGCCCAGTGCTGCCTGGACCACACCCTGCAACCCCCCATGGGCCCTGCCTCCCAGCTGTTCCACCCCTCTTAGGGGGCCACAGACTGGGGAGTCTTCCCACAATAGGCTGTGGAGGGCCACACACAATCCAAACCCTGACAGCCCTATTTTAAAATCATTCCTTACTCTGAGCTTAGAAGACTTCTATGTTCTTCTACAAGTTTTTTTTTTCTTGTGACAAGTAAGTTCTTAGTCTATTCAGTATTCACATTTATTGCAGGGATATCTCTTCCTTGTCTTCCTGTATAATATAATTCTTTTGTCATGGACAGTTAGTTTCCTTTAGTCTTGTATCAGCATCCTGCACATGCAGGCTTCTATTTCATTCTGCAAGCCACTTTGTCCATCTGCCAATAAGTTTCCTTATTGCTATAGCTTGATGTTATATCCTAATAACTGGCAGAACAAGTCTCTTCTTAGTCATCTTCTGCAGATGGGTCTTGAATTTGTTTGCTGCTCCCTTTGTCATGTTTTATAAAAACAAACATTGAAAGCTCTGTTAGAGACTTTTACTAGAGTTGAACTAAATCTAAAAATCATTAAATGAAACCTTGATACCTTGAGGTCCCTGTGATGAAAAAGAGAATAGATTTTGTCCTAAGTGCATCTCTCTCTCTCTCTCTCTCTCTCTCTCACACACACACACACACACACACACACACACGCATGCACGCACGCGCGCGCGCTATCTTTGTCAGAATATTTTAAGGAAAACTAGTTTCCTTCTGTGGATTTAGAAAATCCATTTTGTGACCTCTGGTGGACTCTTTTTTCAGGCATCAGATTAGGCTTGAGTCGTGTGCTCCTGACCTGCTGGGACACGCTGGGCCCGGAAGAAAAGCTCCGGCTGCAGCCAAGATTAGCTCCTTGAGGCAGGAAGCAAGCAGGAGGCTGCAGCAAGCCCGAGCAGCCCAGCAAGCTCAAGCATGCGCTGCAGCTCAGCTCCCGGTGATCAGCCCCAGAGATAAGATCACTATTTTGAAAGGAATGTCACAATTTTAAGAAATTAAAGACTTCCTTAAACTTGCCCTGTTCCTCTTGCTGCAGTGTCCCCTGTGCCTGGACACCAGTTACAAAAACAGCTGCATGCTAGCTCCTTTCCTCAAGTAGCTCAGTCTAATGGCGCTAAGTAGGTAATTAAATAGGCACAAGACATTTATGGTAGGTGAAGGCTGCTGTTCATTTCCTGGGAAGAAATACTGCCCAAAGGGTTGAATTAAGCCTAGGGAAGTCCACAAAATATAAACAAGACTGTGTTCAGTCGAGAATAAAGCAGGACCTCTTCTAGTGCTCGGTCTGAGCTGAACTACTCCAGTTCTTCTGATGAAACCAACTAAAAATTTAGACACCATGTTAAAAATAAAAATGTCCTAAAAACATCAAGCAACTAAAGAATTTTAAGGGTAAGCGCTAAGAATCCAGAGAATGAAGCCCTTCATCCTGAACTGCTTTTTCTTGAGGGTATTTGCTGATCTTTAAGAAGGGCTGGGTAGCCTCAAGGATGGGAGGGTTGGCCAGGGTGGGGCCCTTGTGAACCTGCAGTGCTTGGAACTGGGGCCCATCTGTCTGCCCCTGAGACTGAAAATGTGAAGTGGTGGACACCAGTGCAGCCTTCATTCAGGTCATCTGGATTGCTGGGAAGATCCTACCAGTGCCCTGCTGAGGTGATTCGGATTGTTAATATGCCTAAGCCTTTAGCAGAAACATAAAATCATCTCTGAAAGTAACATCATGCTGGGCCTCAACTTACTTCTACATAAATAATTAATAAAAGTATAGCAATCAAGACAAAAATCATGTATAACCTACTATGAAGAGGTAAGGCCAGATAGATGAGAATTTATTGTGTTGCTTGGGCAATGAACAACAGATACTAGGAATAGACTCACAGATTCTCCACATAATGTAATTACTAGAAATAAACTATAAAGTAACTATGAATGAACATGGAACTAAATGCCAGATTTAAATTTTGAGCAGTCAGTGCCCACCTTGGGAGGATGAGGCAGGAGGATTGCTTGAGATTGGGAATTCAAGCTCTGCTGGGCAATGTATCAGGATCCCTGACTCAAACATTGTTTTTGAGACTCTTTTCTTCTTCCATGTTCACGCTGGGATTCTGCCTTTGTAGGAAGGCCGTGGCCAATGGTGACTCACTGGATAGCAAAAAAATTGCTGTGCAACTGTATCAGTGGGTCTTGCCAGAAACCTGCCCTTCATAGTGCTTACAGGGAAGGCGATCTCTAAGATGCTCTGCTACACCACAGTCAGAGCAGGAGTGTTATGGTTCATGTCTAGGTGTCCCCCCAAAACCTCATGCAGTCATGGGGCCAACTTCTAGTGTGATTAACTCCTGATCCACTGGGACTGTGGAGGTGAATGCTGCTGGGATTTGGGTGTGAGTGCTGCTGAGCTTATGGGTGTGAGTGTTACACCCCACCTGGGGTGGATAGCATGAATGCAACATAAGGGAGACATTGTTGCTGCTACTCCTCCCTTTTGTTCTTGCTTTTGTGCTATTTTCTGCTGCTTTGAACTATTGTCCTCTTCCATTGTCTCTTATAGCTGAGTTGCTATAACAATCTGTCAGAGCAGAGAGGCCAGAAACAGCCATGGGCACATGGACATTGATTTTTTTTTTTTTTTTTAATAAAACAATCCAACACAGTTCAGCAGTCCACAACAAAAGTGCGTTATCCACAGAAGCTGTTGACTTGAGCCATTCACAGCTCTTGGGGAGTGGGTACACAATGCAGTTTGATTCTTTTTTAAATTTTTTTTTTTTTTTTTTTGGAACTGGGGATTGAACTCAGGCCTTTGAGCTTGCCAGGGAAGCACTTATTCCACTGAGCCATCTCCCCGGCCCTCTCTGTCCTTTATTGCTCTCTTTATTTGTACTTGCCTCTACTCAAATGAGAGATACTAATGGAATTTAAGCTTGTGTGTCTGATTTATTTCACTCCACAATATATTTTCCAAGTGCTTCCATTTTCCTACAAGCATCTCAGATTTGTCCTTTTTTCTTTTTTTTGTGGAACCAAGGATTGAACTCAGGCTCTTGCACTTGCCAGGGAAGCACTTATTCTACTGAGCCATCTCCCTGGCCCCAGATTTGTCCTTCTTTATAGCCAAGTAGTGTTCCTTTAAATACAGGTACCACATTTTCTTTATTCGGTTGTCTATTCATGGGTATATTCCATAATGTAGCCATTACAGATTGTGTGCTACAAACACTGGTATCCATCTATCACTGTAGTACGATGTCTTAAACTCTTGGGGGAAGATACTTAGAAGGAGAATAGCTGGCTCTTATGACTTCTAATCTTAGTTCTTTGAGGAACTTCTGCACTGGTACACTTTACTTTTTCTATTATATATTTAGTACAGGGTCTACAGGGTCTTACTACACAGATAGGATTCATAGTGATCATCCTGTTTTCAGCTTCCTGAGCACTGGGATTATAGGTGCATGCCATCAGGCTCGGTCTGTCTCCATCTCAGCGTGCCCCAGGGACTGGGCACAGCAGGGATCGAACCCTAGTCCCTATGCTCTGCCTAAGCAGGTACTTTAATCTTCTGAGCTATCTGGCCAGCCTTACTACATTTTTTAAAAAGATTACTACATTGTCTACATTAAAATTAAGAACTTCAGTTCATGAAAACACATGAGGTCAGATACAGATCAAGAAAAGATATTTGTAGCACATATAACTGAAAAGAGCTTATATCTAGAATACTGAAAAAATTTCTACAAATCAACAGGAAAAGAACAAAAATGCCCAATAAAAATTGGCAAGAAATAAAACATTACGAAAGTAGAAGTCCATATGGTCCACAAACATATGAAATGATGCTGAGCCTCATTAATAATCAGAGAAGTGACAATTAAAATCACTATGAAATACCACCACCCACTCACCAGAAAGGCTACAATTTTTAAATTGGAAATTCTCGAATCTAAAGCAACTGAAAATCTCCGTGTTACTCCTGGGAGTGAACTGGAATAACCACTGAGGGACACAGGAAGCCCCGTCCTCTACAGTTGAAGATACACTTGCCCTGAGTCCTAGCAGCTCTGAGCCCTAGCAGCCCTGAGGCCTAGCAGCTCTGAGCCCTGAGTGCACTGGGATGGATGCAGAGATGGATAAGGATACACAGCAGGAGTTCTGAACTACTAGTGAAACTGAAAAAGCTCAAGATGGGAAAGAAACCAAATCCCATCCGCCACAGCACAGATAGCTGTCTGTGTATACCTCTAAGAAACCCAAGGCTGTGGAGATAAGCTCCTCTGCAGATAGTGAGGGTTTGAACGGGCTCAGGTATCAACCAGAGCCACAGGAGCAGCCTGAGACAAGCGAATATGGAGATGTGCAAGGAGGGAAACACCATGAGTTTTCAGGCCCCAAACCTGCAGGCCTATTTGCTTCTTCAGCCCCCTGCCTATTCTTGCCTGCAGAGAGGGGCTGGGTGTTTCCTCTTCAGCCTGTCCTCTGCACTGATCCCTCCTTTTTTCTCCTTCTCTGACTCGTACTCTTGCATGCCCAGTTCCTGCTATAATTTACAAGCTGTCACTTAGTGGTGCTCTTATTCCTCTTTCTTACATTCCATCTTCCCCCTAAGCTGATCGCTGCTCCACAAGTCAGGATTCTCCAGTGGCTGTGACCAGCCATGGACTATCGTACGCATCCAGATCTGCAAGAGTAAGACACTCACAGGGCTGCAGTGGAGTTTCCCAGCCACAGGTCCTACCGCTTGACACACACAGTGTGCAGGCCGCAGAATGTTCCTCCTGTGCACAGGACACTGCAAACCCCCTTGTCCTGACCCACCACGCCCTAGGGCTGGTTCATGTTGGTCTGTCCTGAAGTTGGCTGGGCAGTGCCTCAGCCAGGTCTTCTTTTCCTGCCTTGGTTCGGAAGAGGCTGGGCGTTTGCCAAGGTGTCTAGGCTGCTCCTCCTGTGTAAGTGCAGTCTCTTTTATGCCCTGTTGCTATAGCTGCTTTTCTTCTAATATTTCATGTTTTTGCCAGACTGGGTGGGAACCCAGGGCCTTAAGCCCTCTACCAGATACACAGCCCAACCCTCTTCTATGCTGTAGTCCTACCTTCTTAGTTCTTCAGATCAAGGTCCTGTTTGCTCTTCAAAGCCCAGTGACCACGCCACCTTCCTGTCATCCTGTGTGCACCAAGCCAGCCATACATTCCGCAGTGCCGGTGTTCAGACTAGTATCACTGGTATCGTAGCTCTATAGGTTTCTCAGTTTCCACACATGATAGAAAATTCCTTTGTGACATTTGTGTCTGTCATCTCCCGTAAAGTCCCCACTGAATACTTGAGTAAGTGAAGACATTAAAGAGTGGCTGCTTTGGCGGCCTCAGTCCAACTCCCCCATTGCCGAGCAACCACAGCCCACACTGGGACGGCGCCTGCTGTATTTGGCCCTTGCTCCTCTTTCTCTCCTACTCGCTGACAGCCTGTCACCCCTTTACAGTCTAGAGCACCAGAAGCAGAGTCAGGGATCCCAGCCAGGGTGCAAGCCTAGAATCCTACAAATGGCCCCTCAGAACTTAGGTCTCTGAAGGAGAAACCCTTAAGATGTGATGCGTCAAGCCTGCGTTCTCCTTCTGCACTTGAGAGACTTGCAGAAGCTCTCTTTCTTTGTTAGCTGCACCTTCCTTTCTCTGACCAGAAGGCAGAACTGGAGAGAACAAAGAGCGTCAGCCAGCTTGCCATCATCCCTATAACAAATCTCTGAGGAAGTGGGCATGTAAGGAGGAAGCGTCCTGCTGGCTTATGTCTCTGCAGGTCCAGGCTGTCCATGGCCTAGTGGCCCTACTGCTTAAACACTGTCCAGGCAGCACACTGTGGTAGGAGTGCATGTCAGAGCCAGCTGCTCACCTCATGAGCCAAGAAGGAAAGCTGGAGAGGAAGGAGAGGTGAGGGCCCCAGAACCAGAGCGACCCCACCGCCCTGGGTGTCTCCTCGGAGGCCTCCGCCGCACGTCCACTAGTGTCTCTCTGGGGACTTGCCTTTAACACAGGGCCCTGGGAGGACATTCACTATTCAAAGGATGGCACCAAGGCCACCATGAGTTTGGAAAGCCTGCGTGTGGGTGGCACAGGAGCCTTTGCTCAGGCCAGGGTGTCCTGGGGGGTTCTTTGGGCACTGCAGTTCTCTTTCTCTTCTGCCTTGTAGCACTGGGAGAAAGGCTCAGCTGGAGAGCACTGTTGGAGCTCTCTGGGGGAGCTCCTACCTTGACAGCCAGGCCTGTGGTAGCTGACTGGTAGGGCCTGGGAGCTAAGAGAAGAAAAGAGTCCTGTTTCAGAATCAGGACAGTGGGGTGCCCTGAAGGACTCAGAACTCTTCAGGTAGCGCTGTGCACCCAGGGGAGGAGAGTCCCTGCGCATGCATGGGGGGTGCGGGGGTTCTTTGACCAGGTATTGAGTTGGGCTCAAAGGATGACAAGTGCTTTAAGGAGCTTTGCTGGTAAGGGACAGGGACCAAAAGAGGGCATACTGGGAACCCCGGGGATTCCAGCATGGCTCCAGCATGGGGTGGGAGGGAGACAGGCTTAGTAAGTCCTTTAGGGTCTTCATACTGAGCTCAGAAGCTTGAGCTTTTGCAGTTATGTCCTGGGTTTTTTGGGTGTACTTGGGATTGAATGCAAGGCCTGCACATTGAACTACCTCCCTAGGCTTTTTCTGATCTTTTATTTTGAGACAGGGTCTAAGCAACCTGGCTGAGCTTGAACTTGACATCCTTCTGTCTCAACATCCTAGAGTGGTTGGATTACAGGTGTGAATCACCAGGCCTGGTTTGCTAAAGAATTTTGAGTCAAAGAATGCCACACTACAGCCTGGTGGTCATCATTCTAACCCCAGCCAGTCTCCAAATCTACAGCTTCAGGATCCACCCCAATGTTCCTGTACCCCAGGGGTGCCCGTGGCACCCGTGATCTTTGTATAGCCACCATGTCTCTTGCCTATATTTAGGCAATGGCTCCCTAGCTAACTCTCCAAGGCCTAGTTCCCTCCAGCAGCCAGACTTGGTCAAAGTGCAAATCCAATCCTGTCAATTTTCTGCTTTGAGGCTTAGAACTTCATGCTGCCCTGTGATAAAGCCCAGTCAGTTCCATTCCTCCTCAGCACCTGCCCTTCCTGGTTCCCGGTTACATACCCAGCTGTCTCTGGTTTTGCAGTCCCTTTCATGGGCCAATGCCTGGTCTGCCATCAAAGGCCTCTCTGACCCGTGCTCCATCCTCAGGCTTCGTGGGTTCTCCAAGAGTCCTGCTGGAGAGTATGTGACCTTGTGTCACCGTACCCTGATAGCCTGCTCACCTATTTTTCCCTACCATCAGTATTTTTGGGGGGAGGGGAGATTATTTTTGTGGGCTTTTTCACTCTGTTTTCTAATTCATCACTGTTCTCATAGACCAGGTAGTTGAGGTACAAAAAGTAAGTCTCCAAAAAGGATGAATAAAAACTGAGTGTGGTGACACATGCCTGTAATCCCAGCACTCAGGGACCATTTTGAGATTGAAGCCAGTCTGGGCTCCCTGGTGAGTTCAAAAGCAGCAGGAACTGCGTAGTGAGACCCTGTCCCAAAACAAAACAAAACAAGAATAAATGAATACTCCCCTTTCCTATTGAGTATCTGGCTTCTCCTAGCCTACTCTGCCCTCGGTCAAATTATTCACCCCTGTTTCTTCTGGTCTTCTTCCCATTATTTATCTATCTCTAGTTCTCCAAAGAGGAGACAGTGGTGTAGTCAAGAAAGCCACACAGAAGCGCTCACAAAGCCTGGGGTAAAACACACCCAACTGTTAAAGCAGTGGCTTTGGGGAAACAGCGAAATATGACATTTGCTTTTCCCACTTTTTTGGTATTTGCCAAATTAAATATATTTTGTAATGAGAGCTATTATTTACTTATTTCTTTATTTGCAGTACTGAAGATTGAACCCAGGGCCTTATGTGTGCGGGACAAGCACTCTACAACCTACACCAGCAGAAACTCATGGGTTTACTTTTTAGTAACAACAGATTCAGACAACCTGTGAAGTCAGAAAAGCAGGAAAGTGTGAATAGTAAACTAAGATCTGTTAAAAAGAATCCAGAAAAAGAAATGTATAGAATCTCTCTAGAAGGACATAGGAGAAATGAAGAAAGCCAGCTGCTTCTGTGGAGGGGAGAGTAGGTGTGGGCTTTTCACTCTAGTCCACTCTGAGTTTGGGTCACATGAATGTGTTCTGTATGCACAATTAAATAAAACCTAAAGTGTAAATGAAAAGGAGCTGAGTTGGAGCTCTAACCTGGAGAGATCCGCAGCCCACTCACAGGGCTGTCATAGCAGCCACTGTCACGCCGAAGACCCTGAGGCCTGTGGACGGCAGTGCTTGCCCCTGACCCGCAGCCCCCTTGTTTCTCGTCCATCCTGCCCTCTGGATGAAGCCGTCTCCGCCCAGCTGTGCGTCTGCCAACGTCTCCCTGCGGGGCTGCCCAGCTTGGCTCTCTGCCTGCTGGAACGTAGCTCAGTCCATGCGTCCAAGGTCTGGGCATTTCAAAACAGCCAGGCGGCTCTTTTTGTTCTCTTGGGCTCTCGGCTGGTCAGTCAGCTCTGTGCACTGGAGAAAATTCAGGATCAGTGCTCGCTCATTTTCCTGACTTCCTTATAGCTCCGGGAAAAGCTGCGTCCAGCCCAGTCTCAAACTGCATTCCTGGCATCGTGAGCTGCATTCAATGTGGCATCTCTGGGTTGTAATTATGAAAGAAGTCAAAACCTCCTACAGTTTACCAGAGTGAGGCCTGGGGCCAGAGGGACCACTGGGTTGAGTCCCCTAGGGCCTGTTGCCCTCCTGACCTTCAAGCTTCCCAGTTTCCTCCCTTCTGATTAACCTTCTTTTCTTTGCAGACTTCTGGTTTTTTCTTTCTTTTTTTGAAGAAGCAGTTATTTTCCTTGTTGCTTAGTCAGAGCTGGCAGATTGTGCAAAGAAAAATTCAGCACCCACAGTTACATGAAAACTGCAGGTAATCTCTCTCCCCCCCCCTTCTTTTCTTTTTCTAGTACTGGAGATTGAGCCTAGGGCCTTGGTGCTGGGCCATATCCCCAATGCTTTATTTTTTGTTTTGAGACAGGATCTCACTAAGTTGCTCACTCAGGCTGAGCTGAAACTTTCAATCTTTCCGCTTCAGCCTCCTGGAGTGTTGGGATTACGGTGTATACCAAATGAATCACGTTTTAGTATAAACACATCCCATGCAATGTGTAGGACGCATGTTAAAGTTATTTATTATTGTAACATAAATGTCACATGCAATATTCACAAACATTTACATTAAAATTATTTATTCATTGTTTTAGCATTAGGATGCCCAATGCAGTATTTGCATATTCTTATATTGTAAAATGTTCTTTGCTAATCCATAGTTCAGACCCAACTAGCAGACCTGTGTTTTGCTGGCCTCCCAGTCCCACCGGGACGCCAGGGTTGGCCCACTTGGCTCTGCAGGGGAAATGAGAGGCCCATTTCACTTGCTTTCAAGGCTGGTCCTGCTTCTTCTCTAAAGCAACCTTCATCGTGGGATTCAAGGTTGCAGCCCCAATGGCCAAGGCCAGAGCCCACTCACTGGGTCAGGGTCTCAGTCACGGGCTCCCTCCCACACTCTGCACCCCATCCCAGCACGTCCTGTCCTTCAAGAGGCTCTTCCTGTGAAGGCAGAATCCAGCTTAGCAAGGAATTTTTTTTTTAAATTCTGTCACTCTGGAGGCCCCATTTCTATACTGTCCACCTGTGTCATGAAGACCATACCACCAGCAACCGCAGTGACTCCTGCAGAATTGAGGTCCATCCACCTTGTTCCTGTGGACTCCATCTGTCTCAGGGAATTAGGGATTTGGGGGGTCATTCAAGGGGCCATCCCATCAGCTACAAGGACATCCCTGGGGTTGAGTGATGTTCAGCATTTACATCTGGGCTTAGGCCAGAGGATATAAAGTAACAAAATCAGTGATTGCCTGCTGCTGAAATCAAATACTACAAACAGAGCGGCACTAGAACAATGGACATTTACTGTCCAACAGTTCTGTGGATTGAAAACTCAAAGTCTGGACCTTGGTAGGACCATGCTCCTTGGGCAGCTTCAAGAAGAAACTTCCTTCCCTGTTCCTGACTTCTGGGGCATTGCTGGCTCTCTTCAGCAAGAAACCAAATATTGGTTTCTTGGACTGAGATGAGGACCAGGAAGAGTCTCCTACATTTGGGCCCGACATGGCCTGATCACATGACCTTCGCAACACAATGACCACTTTCCAGAATCAAGTGTAGGCGACTCACTGGACCTTGCGTGACCAATTTAAAGGTAAGGGGAGCATTTTATTAATTATAGTGCTCAGACGCAAGTAGCAAATAGGAATCTTTTCGTCAAGGGTAACAATGGGGCAAGCTCAGTCTTTATCCACAGAAGATTTCCTGGTCCTCATCTCAGTCCAAGAAACCAATATTTGTAATCCCAAAGTTACGTTATTGGAATCCCATCAAGTTGATTCCAATCTACCACTTTCCATGCAGCCCACGGCGAAAATGAGGACACTAAATTATATTTTTAATCATAGGGGAGTCAAGGGGCTCTAGGTCCAGCCACGCAGATGGCTTCCCGGAACCAAGAGAGCGACCCAGGGCCTCACCCGGTTTTCATTCAGTGGGGGAGTGGCTTGAGGATTGAGAATTGTGGGAAGTAGGTGACTACTGTGAGCTGAGCTAGGCGTGGGGCCTACATTTACCTCTGCCATATGCACAGAGGATATGCAGAGAGAGAGTATCTGCATTATGTAGTATTTAATGTTTTGGGAAGTCTAGGGCTTCAGCTTTGATGTAGTCTTTCAAGCCTCAGGAAGTCATAGCCTCTATCTCGAGGCTCGATCCCAGCTGGCAGCGCGGAGCATTAGCTCTACCATCCTGTCTCCACCCAGCTCACATTAAGGAGCAGCAAGCTTACCAGGGAAACACGCATGCCACCTTCAAAGACTATCACCAGCACCTCAGCTAGACCAATACACATTGCTTAAGGCCAATTGAAGGATAAACAGAAGTCCTAGCCAGCTCTGTACATAACAATATGAGGAAATAGGATCAGACTCAGTCAAAATGGAGACAGTCGCTTTTCTTTCAAGGAGAGCTGCTCAGGTGGT
>PVKA01047762.1:0-14130 GCA_004027165.1 Ctenomys sociabilis
CCAGCTTAGGGCCTGGGTCCCACTATAATACCCTTCAGGAGCCAGCTGAGGACTTAAAGCCCCTAGCAGTGGCCCACATGAGGCCAGCTGGAGGCCAACAGCCCGTGACAAGTCTCATGCAGACCTGTTTCATGAATCTGCACTGGAAAGGCCCAAGGGTCAGTGACAGAAACTAGAAAGTCTACGCAAGAGGGGTAAAAGATCTGTGCCAAGAGGCGTGCAGTATCTGAACTGGAGCCAGGAAGCAACACTCAAAGTAAGAACCAGAGTGTCCCTGAAAAGTACCACAAACACCCTCAGCAACAGTGAGGTCCTGAGCCCCTCCAGCTGTGAGTACAGCCGAGTTCCCCTCAGGAAAGCCAGCATGACAGGCTTCTCCAGGACACCTAGCAGTGCACCATCTGCTTCTCTGAAACTAGGAAGTGATGTTCAGAGTGAGGACCAGGGCTCCCCCAAAGGGAACCAGAGCCACTCTCAGCCACAGTAGGGTCCCTAATTCCTTTGACAATGAGTTCACCAGGAAAGTTGAGTTCATCAGGAAAGCCAGCACGAAAAGCTACTCCAGGAAAACCAACAGGTCCCTACATGTTCCCAGCAGCTTCTAAACATTGTCCTTTCCAGCTCTGCCTCTTATGCTGCCGGCAACAATCCTCAGATGGGCCTCCCATGCCCAGCACCACGCTGGTTCAGTTCAGCTGGGTGTTACAAGTTGACCTCTAGCTGTCAGTGCACCACAGAGTGCCATTTTAGTATCCTCTCACGAGATATTGTGATGAACGTGTAACTGTAAGTGGATTACTTGGAAGAATTTTCCAGCTGCAAGATACAGTCTGTGATGTGCGGCACATCTTGAGGCTGCCTGCACGATCACTGCCAGTGCTTCGCCTTAAACAGGTCTGAGGATGCCATTTGCAGGGGACTTGGTGGGTGACTCTCCAGAGCTGCACAGAGCATAAATAGAACAGCGGCTCAGTAGCCCTGCCTCAGGAACATTCATGACCTCCTTCAGAGGGCCCTGGGTGCTAAATGGCACCGCAGCAGTCTGCTTGCAGTCGTAGCTCTCATGACTACCCATATATCAAGCGTAGATGAATTTACTTCAACTGAACAAAAATTTTCATTTACTTAGTTAAATTCCAATCACTGTAATATCGTTATAGTGAACAATGAGTAGCAAGAGATACCTGGATTTAAAATATCAGCTTTGGCATCTGCTACTAGCTGTATACACTAGGGGAATGCTATTTAACCTTTCTCTGATCAATGTCTTTGTCTGTAAAATGGGGATAATAATAACACTTACATCATAAAATTTTTAATAAAATAAATTCATATTTTAAAATGCCCAGGACATTACCTGATACATAGTAAACACTATGTATGAATGTGTGTATATTAACTACCATGTAAAACATACACAGTTCAGGTTACTGTAGCAAAGTCGTACAGACTGGGCAGCTGGGAAACGACAAAAACTGTATTATTATTGTCTGGAGCCCAGAAGTCTAAGTTCAGGATAGCAGCAGAGGGAGGCTCTATTGAGGGTCCTTTCTGAGTTGCACACCGTTGACGTTTTACATCCTTAAGTAGTAGAAATAGGGCCAGTTAGTGCTCTCTTATGGCTTCCATTCACGAATTCCATTTGTGAGGAATTCGCCCTCCTGACTGAATCGTCTCTGAAAGGCTTCACCTCAAAATACCAGCGCAGTGAGATTAAGCTTTCAACATGCATGGGAAAGAGGCACAGAAGCATTCAGTCTTTTATGTGGACATATTTATTATCATTTACTTACAGTTCTAGTATACCTATTTGTTATGCAGTATGTTGTACTAGCCATAACCTAGTTTCACTTGTACATGCAACTAAAATAGCAATTACATCTGAGAAATAATATAAATATTGAGAATTGTTTAATTTTTTCTCTAAAATAGAGTAGACATGAAATATATGAGCTAAGAATTGTATGATGGGGCTGGGGAAATGGCTCAGTAGAATAAGCGCTTCCCTGGCAAGCACAAGGGCCTGATTTCAATCCCCGGTTCCACCAAAAAAAAAAAAAAGAATTGTATGATGATGTGCTGGGATTACAGGTGCGTGCCACCACGCCCAGTCTCAATCATGGTCTCAGCGCACCCCCAGGGGCGGAGCCAGCACAGCATGCAGGAGATGGATTAGTATTTTGGATTTCAGAACAAATGTCATGGTTCAGGTGTAGCTCAGTGGCAGTGTCCACACTACCGTAGTATATATGAGACCCTCGCTTCAGCACACTCAAAAAGTAAAAAATACATAAGCTCAGTGTTTTGGACTACATTAAGCTGTCACATAAGGTGAAAAAGAACCCCCAGATGATGTTTCAATTATAGGTTTCATTTCTTCTTTCAAAATCATAAATAAAAGCTATTTTCATAAGCTCACTATAGTTTATTTCATTATGAGAATATGTGAACTCAAAGTTAATTTTCTCTACTAATTTGATTTATTACACAAGTAATAAAAATATCGTTAACATTCATTACCTAACACATCAGTTGTTTGCATTTTCTTGGACCCTTTCCATACGCTGTGCCCAAAGGTCCTGAGATGGGGAACTCTGTGGCACATGTAAGGGAGTCAAAGGAGGTCACTGGAACTAGTGATGGGCTGGAACTAGTACACCAGGGCCCGGAGGTAGACAGGCTCAGCTGGGCAGGGCACCCTGGGCCTTCCACGGGGTTGGGATTTTATTCTAATTGCCATGAAAAGCCTTTGGAAGAGGCTTGTGTAAGCACAAGCAGCACACGTTCTGTCCTAATTCTCAGATTACTCTCATTATCTAATGGAGAGTGAATTATGGCGGGGCAACAACAGATGCCAAGATACCACTTGGAAGACTGCTCCTGTCATCAAAACAACAGAGGAGAGTGGCTCAGACCACACTGAGGGCAAAGGAGAGGGATTCCAAGTATATTTTGGAGGCAGCATCTATGAAATTCTGGTGGTCTAGACGGAACCAATGAAGGATAGGGAAGAGGCCAGAACAGTTTGGATGCTAGTTTTTTGTTTTTTTTTTTTAAAGCAACTATACATGTTATAAGGTTATTTACTTAGACTGAGAGATGATGGAGTTTAGGGCAAAACTCAAAAGTTACTTTTTTGTGTACAGTTTGCAATACCCTCTGGAAGTCTCCCTGGAAACATTAGTATACACTTGCATATTTGAGTCTGAAGCCCAGGTCCCTTGTATCTATGTATTTGGAATTTGTTAATGTGTCACGACCTTAAAAGCCCTGGAGCCAGATGAGCATAACTGAGCAAAGAGTAAAACAGGCAAAAGAATCAAGTACTTGTGGCATTCCAGTCTTCACAGGTCAGGCAGAGGTGAAAGGACTGGCTACAAAAACTGAAGAAAACTCGTTTTCTTCTTGAATTATGGAAAAATATCAGGACAGTGTAATGTTTCCGAAGCCCAGAGTAAAATAAGAAATAGAAGCGTTCTGGTCTATTCTATGCTGTTAACAGAATGAGTAAAATGAGAGCAAAGTAAAAGCCAGTGGATCCAGTAACGTGGAGAGTTTTGGTGAGTGTGGTCAGTTTCAGTGATATCTTGGCACTGTAATTAAGGCCTAAGGAGAGTGGGTTAGAAATGGATGGATTCAGTGAATATCTGTGAAAAGTCCAGATTTTCAAACAGCACAAGATGATTCTATAATGGATATAGAAAAGCAAAAGCTAAGTATGGTCAAGTGCCTCTCAAAGAGGAACTGAGATATTTTTTAATCAAGTATCAAGATACTGAAATCTAAAAGTATGAAACATGACATATGGACAGAGGACATGGGCAGAGCACATGGCACTTCAATGACGTTACAATGCATCACAATGAAAATTAACAGGAACACAAATATCCAATGACTAGAAAATGGGTTAAAACATTATAGAATAATTTTAAAATGTGTGACATCTAAATGTAAAAGAGCAAACTGCAGGCACCTGCAATATGAGAAAATCAAGCTCCACACAGTGATAACAAGTGTGTAAAGACAAAAAATAAAGAAGCTATACATTACATGGTTTGGGGATGCACTGTGTCAGTCCTTTTTTTTTTTTTTTCTGTAGCCGATACAGGGTTTACAGGGTCTCATTACATAGATCGGACTCATAATGATCCTCATGTTTTTCAACCTCCCAAGCACTGGGATTACAGGCGTACACCACACCCAGTCTCAGTCACTATCTCAGCAGGCCCTGGGGATGGGGTCAGCGTGACATGCTGGGATCAAACATTGGCCATTGCACTCTGCATAAACAGGTGCTTTAGTCTGCTGAGCTATCAGGCTGGTCCTGTGTCAGTTCTTCTTAAGGGCACATTGTGGATTAAGGACCACAAATAAGAGCTCTCTGGCCAGTAGCTTGCATAGCCTATACCTAGGGAATCAAGGAATAAACTTTTCTGGGGTGACATGGGACAGGGAATCAAACTCAGGACCTCATGCTTGCCAGGCAGGTGCTGCACCACTGAGATAAATCCACAGCCCTGGATAAACTTTTTGTTCAGGTAGTTCCTGCATAATGTCTCAGGAATCACACACACACACACACACACACACACACACACACGCACCCTCAGGATTGACCTAGTGATGGAGGTGGAGGAATAGAGTGAGGGTGCTGGAATCTGATATTGCGGTGGGTTCTGCTTCTCCGTTGAAGGCTTTTCTTCAGTCCTGTGGGCCAAGAACTTGCTGTGTATCCTATGCCATCCTCCTTTCTCATGGCCACTTTGAGTACAGGATGGCTTCCATTTCTCCACATTTGGCTCTTGAGTTTGAATCAACCATTGTCTGTCTCAAAAAAGTCAGACTTGAAAAATCAAAAGCCTTTCCTTCAGGCCGTTTTCCTCCCTAAGGACTTAAAAAGAGCTATTTTGAAATTCAAAACTACAAGCAATGACCTCTTTGTCTTATATTATATCAAATTCTGGGCTTCTCTATGACAATAAACCTCAGAGTCAGTTTAGATTCAATGGCTCTCAAGGTAAAACATATTCTGAACTATCAAAAAGGAAAAATACGAGGGATATATTGCAATATTTTCCTGCTTCCCTATAACATGTAATGCCCTCCTCTGCAGGGCACCATCTTTTTTATTGAGTCTATTGCCCTTCTTGATATTTTCCCTGAGTATTTGCATTCAGTACTTCAGTCCCCAAGAAGACCAGCACGCAGGTGGCCCAATGTATTTACATGTAGTTTCTCTGGCTGAAATGCCTCTCCTTGAACCTGTCTTCCCACTTTCTACAACTGAAAATGTATTTGTGCTAGAGATGAAGGCATTTCTTGTGCACTCCAAACCCGCCTTTCTGTGTCCTGCTTTGTGCTGCTCAGATTAGGGCTGGGTTTAGGACCCAAATCATCTTTCACTTTCACTGGCAAGATTCCTTTTGGTGTCTGTCAGTAGCACACTGCAGGAAGATCACAGGCCGGGGGAGGCCAGGGACCTTGCTGTCTGTGCTTGCTTTCCTGCTCAGAGCACCCAGGAAGAACCTTTCATGATGGGGTAGCAGCAATTCCCACTGTGCTTCTTCAGGTTCTGAGAAACGCTGAGGCCCTCTGGCCGAGGTCCCCACCCCCTGGGCCACGCTCTGTCTGTTTGGATAACCCCAGACTTCTCTTCCTTCAGCATTCTGACCTGAGGCTGCCAGCTGCTTCCTGAAGCCATGAACTCCACAGAAGAACCTCAGTGTTCCCAGGGGCCTTTTCAGTTCTCCAAATTCCTTACATTAAACTTTCCCTGCAGAAATCACACTATGTATTTTATTTTCCTGGCTGATATCTGTCCAAAAAAATAAAAATAAAAATCTTAGAAGAGTGTCCCACCAGACTGTTGCAGAAGTAGAATTTACATTTTATTTGCCTCTGTAGCTTCTGTGACCATCGCAGTAACAGTGGGCCCACATTCAATACGTAAGTTTTGAATTAACAAATAAACAAACAAATGAATTAATGAATGCATGGCGATGAATGTAATCAATGACTAAAGGGAAATAGTAAAGCAACATTGTATGCTTATACCACGGTCCTCATGCATTATCCTGCTGAAGTGTGGAATAGCAGCTCTTTACCTGCAGGCTGAGTCCCAAGGCCCCTTCATCAGTCCTCTGTGGCTCAATCTCCCCCTCACCACTGTCATCTCAGCATCCTGAAAGGTTTATTTCTCCTAGATACACCCTAGGCCGTCATCTCACTATCCTATCTTCCTGAAATGCTGGTGAATTTTGATTTTTCTACTACAGGGCAAGCTGTTTGAAGTGCTCCTTTATTTCTCTTGCTCGAGTGTCCCAGAATTCAGTACATACGTTATGCACAATTATTTTAAAAAAGCACTTGTGTAGTGCTGTAGTTACCATAATTATCACTTTCATCTTTGCCCAATATTTTACGTGTGTTATGTCATTTATTTATTACTTTATTATTAGATATTAAGATTGTTTCCTATCTTCATTAATAAAATTCATAATCTAAAGCACTTTTTGCAGATAGCTTGCTTTCTTATACAGTTATCTTTTTCTTCAGAGAAGACTACAATATGAGTTAGTAAAAAAGGAATGCTTATTTTTTTAAATTTGTGGTCAATAATGGTGGACCTAAATCCTATGGGACATTTTTGGGATCACCATGTTTTTAGAAGCCCAGTTACATAATCTGACTAACACTAATTTGCAGTACTTCCCTGCTAACTTGATCCAGTGTGTCTACACACTTGAGCTTTTCTTGTGTTTGGCTTCTGTCTGAGTACAAGAAGTAGAATATGGATAGGTAGCATTTGACCTCAGGATGGGATGAACAAGGCACAGATGCCCTCCCACCCCACCTTGGTCAGTATACTTCAGTGTCTTAGTTGCCCTGGTAATAGTTTTTGTTATGGTTCCTATAACTCTTATTTCTTAGAAATGGCTGGTCATTGTGATGCATAGTTAGTCACTATGATGCATACTGGAAGAACTAATCCTCAGTTGACAAGATATTCTGCCTCTGTACTTCCTGTTTATCAAGCTCTAGACCACCAGATCCTGACATTTTGAGAAACAATTGATTTCTAATCAGTGCCTGTCCAACATTAAATAAATCTGCCTCCAAATGCTGGGTGTCTGCTTGCTGCTGTGTGATTGGGGCTTAGGGGACAAAAATTTTGAGGAATGAAAATGAAAATCAACTTAAAACACCATCACTGAATCATATAGAAGTTCTTGTACCCTCTTCACTTGGAAACTTCTAGAAAATAGAAGAGTAGTTTCATATATGAAACAGAAATGCTTGTGAAAATTTAGACACATGCACTATATTTAACTTTGTTTTTCTAATGGTTATCATTTTGTAATTTCAGATGTGTTTTCAATTGTATAAGACATGATATGGACATCATCCTTTCCTAAGTTATTTTCTGACCATAATTTCAAATAGGTTTCAAATCTTCACAGTGAAGAAGGAAAAAAAAGATAAAGAAGAGATTAAGAGTGAGTGATGTAAGCCTGCAATCAATCTGATGTTAAACTTTGAAACAGAAATCTTTTTGGATCTGCATTTTCAGTGTTATTTTTCTCACTGCTGAGACAAAATACCAAAATGCAAAGTTAATGGGGGGAAGGTTTATTTAGCTCACAGATGGTAGAAGTTTCAGTCTATAGTCAGCTGGCTCAAGGAAAGGTAGCATGACAGAGGGCAACAGCTCATGGCAGCAAGAGAACAGAAGCAAGAAAAGCACGAGACAAGTTTCGTCTTGTCCCTTATACAGTGTCCAGTCTTCTGGGTTAGGGC
Source organism: Ctenomys sociabilis (assembly GCA_004027165.1). Taxonomy (NCBI): domain Eukaryota; kingdom Metazoa; phylum Chordata; class Mammalia; order Rodentia; family Ctenomyidae; genus Ctenomys; species Ctenomys sociabilis. The sequence continues at coordinate 7,798 of PVKA01047762.1, forward strand.
GGCACCAATCCAATCAGTGGGCTGATCTGGCCACTGCCCATTCTTAATCCCAGCACTGCACTATGACTCAGTCATGTCCTATCGACCCAGCCTCCTCCAAAATAACCCATGAGGGCATGAGGCTTTGGGAAGACAGCTGGATACAACCTTAATGTGTCCTTACCCATACATTGAGCAAAAGACCCTTAAAGCATTCTCAAGCTCTGAATTTATATTAGCCTTAAATATATCAGAAACCACAACCAAGTTCAAATTTGGCTTTTCTTTTTCTTTGGGTGGTACTGGGAGTTGAACCCAGGGCCTTTACTCTTAGTGACATCCACAACCCTCTTTCACTTTTTATGTTATTTTGAGACAGGGTCTTTCCAAGTTGCCCAGGCTGGGCTCAGTCTTGTGATCCTCAGCCTGCCAGGATTACAGTATGCCCATTATACCCAGCTTCAAGTTAGCTTTTTGCCCTTCCCTAGTCTCAAGTCTGAGCAGCACAGCCAAACTAGCTTGCAGGTCTAAGTCATCTAGCATTCCTTTTTCCAGTTGAAAAAATAATAATCCAAAATTTTAACACCTATCACTCCTCACAGAATCTTGCTTTATTTCATTCATTACAAGTTGTGTATGTTCTCCCTCCAGATTTATATGGAATCCAACCTCAACGTATTTTGCATTCTAGTGACATAGTCCTAAAATGTAATTTCTCAAAACCTGTTAAAGACAACTTTGCCCAATTTAGCAAATCCCCAGAACCTCTTCCAGACATGGACATGAATGCCTCTCCCTTCTTTCAACTTAGCAAGGCTGTGTTTCATTTTATATTGTTGTTGTTTAACCTGGAGTTAAAGAATATTCAACTTAGTGGGGAGCAGTCACTCCGGGCCATATCGCACGCTTTGGGCTCAGTTTGCGGGTAATAAAAGGACCGGTGTCTGTGCCTTCAGGTTTACCCTCAGCTTATCGGAATAAAAGGCATTCATACAACTCTGTGTTTCATTTTCTTTCAGCCAGGCAGTTCCTCCAATTTCCTCTCTAAAAGAACATGCAGCTGTTTATAAAATGCCTCTATTTAGAAATTCTCCTAAGGAGGCAAAAGGAAATCTCGAGCTTCTATCTTGTTTTGGCATTCTGCATATTTGCTTCCAGACAATGTTTTGTGAGTAATGGTGAGAATAAATAATATATTACTGTCTGAAAGGGCAACGAGAATAAGCAGAACTGGTGCTGCCACCCTACCCGAGGGAGCCAGGTCCTCAGCGGGGACCTCTGCTGAGGAGCGGTGGTGTTCAAAGGCACGCAGCTCCTTTCTGCCAGCTCCCTGGCTGGAAGCCAGCACTGCCAGGGTCCACTTTAGCTGGGAGGAATTGTTTTGCAGGGGAGATGGAGGTCACCCATCAGGGCAGCCCATATTTGGCCATCTCAGCACTTCAGAAGTGATGTTAGACATCCAGGGTGATGAAAATCAAACAGAAATGTTTAGGAAGGACAGATGGTCGGTATTAAGGAAGCAGATTTTCCCTGTGCTATTCTTCTTTGGGTGAACTATAGTGGTGAATGTCTCACAATATAAAACTGATATGATAAATGATCCAGTAAGTCACAGAACAATGTAATGTATATTTTTAATATAATGTAGAATTTGCCATTTAATTAGAATGTTGCTCAAAATGAGTACAATGTACTTTTATCATATTAATAACCTTAGGTTACCTAAGGACAATGTTCTTTTCTTTGCATTCATGTTAAGCCAGTTATGAACCAACAGCCAACCAACTTTTATGGAACACTACTATGTGCCAATCTGACTCTGATTCAGAATCCTAATTCTGATCCCACTTGCTATATTATTTTCTTACTATAAAGATTAAAATTAAAATTTTATACTTTTAGGTCATTTCCTGAATCAATGATATATTAGTCTGTGTGTTGCCAGGAGAAAAAATATTCCCAGGCAATGCCTACTATTCTTTCAGTAAGATTTTTACCTCTGATCACACAGTCCTGACTAGGAGAGAAAAGATCCCTGCTCATATGGAACAGTCATCCTACGAGAGGAAGAAGACAATAAGCAGGAAACTAAATAATAGGACAAAATAATTCCAGATAATCCTAGGTGTCAGGGAAGAACTAAAACAGGATGTGGTGGTAGAGACTGACTGGTAAGGTAAAGAGTAACTGGCACCATTCCTAGGGTGGAAGAGCCACAGAGCAGGTAACATCTCAGCTTAGACCTGAATAAAGAGAAAGGTTCCAGGCAAGGGAGTGTGGGGCCAGGACCGCAGGAGCCACACAGGAAACCCCAGGAGGGTAAGCTTAGTGTGTTTAAGGAATAGGAAGGGTATAAATCAGCTTTTAAAAAAAGATGATACAGCTACATTCTCCTAATTCAATGAATAGAGGGATCTGCTCTAATAGTGTTTGTAAATAGAATATCATATCTGCACCCTGTACAACAAATAACCACTAAGCAAACAATATGCAATGCATTAATTATTGAATCTGTTCAGCTAACAAAAAGGAATAGGAACGGGGACAAGGTAATGGAGGGGCTGCAAGTGAGAAGAGAGGTAAGAAGGAGCCTGAAGGAGTTTAAAAACTGGACAATGCTAGATGGTTTAAAATAAGAGGTCAGTAGTATTTGTACTTTACATTTATCATTTTGGCTGCTTTACAAGAGACACATGGCAGCAAGACTGGCTTAGGCAAGAGATTGGTGGTTTAACATTGGTACCAACATGATGAAAAATGGACAGATTTATATCATTTTGGAGGCTGAGTCTTTTATCTAAATTATTGTATTTTATTTTAGTTTTTTGAGAGACAAATATCAATCAGATAATTTCAAAGCTGATTAATACATTTTCAATAGTTAATACATTTTACATCGTTATCTTCTTAGTGTTTATCTATACTACAAGGAGAAGACAGTATATCCTATCCAAACACTGTTACTACAAGTCTTTCTTCTCATAGAATTAAGCGAAAGTAGCTGTATATTTATCCTAACTATTCTGTATATACAAATACAAAATGGTTTTTCCTTTGTAACCCCTTTTTTTCAGTCCTGTCAGAGATGGGTATTCCATTGGCACTAAAAACTATAGGCACTAGAATTCAGCAAAACAGTCCAACACAGTCCAGCAGTCCACAATAGTAATGGGTTATCCACAGAAGTTCTTGCTTAGAGCCTTTTACAGTTAGCATATAATATAGTTTTACTTTATATACCACATTTAATACTTTCCTGCTGGATGGTTAAGACCAAGATAAAGCAAGACCTATATACAAGAAATGTAACTTTTGTACCTGACAAGGTCAGTCAAATCCTCTCAGGATTTATCATGTAACCCTGTACTGCACTTTGTAGATCCTTTGTCAGTGTCAGAGGCTGTCTTTAAACTTGCTAAAAAATTAGATAAAGGAGTGAGGAAAAGGTAGGAAACCAGGAATGAATGCATTTAGCTTTTGAACAACATGTAAGTGGTAGTGCCACTTATTAAGATGTAGAATTGAATCAGAGTGGAGGAATAGAATAGGTAGAAATCAAGAATGTGTCTTTCAGCTGGGTGTGTCTCTGCATGTCTGTGACACCAACCTCTGGGAAGCTAAGGCAGAAGGAATGAAAGTTCAAGCCCAGCATGTGCAACTCAGTGAGCCCCTGTCTCAAAACAAAAAATAAAGAAAGGGCTGGGTATATAGCTCAGTACAGAGGCCCTGAGTTTAATCTCCAGTGAAAGAAAGAAAAAAGGGAGGAAGAAGAAAAAAAAAATTTTTTTTTTCTGCAGCTGTAGTATACGAACAACTTTTAGTGGACATTGAGCTCAAGAATTAAAGTTTGGTTGGTATGTAAGAGGCATGTGAGGTCATGCTTTCATAACTTTGCAGGCGTTATAGTAGTGCTGCACATACTCTAAATCGAGGCCAAATATCAGGCATAAACTACAGTGCAGAAGGAAGCACACATGCTACAAATGTGCTGAAAGGAATGGGGCACTGTATGCTTACTTTCGGCTGTGGTGTAAAAAAGAGAAGCATTTTGTCTGAGTCAGCAAATATTGTGGAAAAGTAAGCAAAGACCTGTCTTCCATGAGGGTTTTCATAACAAGTGCCTGTTCCTGCATCATTAATGACCTGGCAAGCAGTTCTTTGGGAACTGTGAAGTGCCTTTGTATGGGGGTGTCCACATTCCACAACAAATTCAGGAAAATCTCATCGGGGTTTTGTTTAATCAAGATTTTGAGGTTCCTATTCAGTATGGAGTCACTTCCTCCTGGCTGCTAGAAGTTGAAGATGGGGTAGGTATCTTCTATATGTGTATAAGAATCTCTGATTAATTCTAATGTGTTGGCTTAAACCAGTCAGTTCTTAGTAATCAAGCCCTGAGGAACTTTTTATTTTAACTGAAGAAAGTTTCTGTTTATTTTTTAGAATAAAGATTTAGTGCATGAATACAGCCAAAGGCCAACAGAAAAATAGCTTTGCCTTATTTCCCTAAGAAAGCACTGCAGTGACATGGGAGAGGCAAAAAATAAATAAATAAATAAAAGAAAAAAAGAAAGAAAGAAAGAAAAAGAAAATAAAACCAAAGTAAAATGTAGTCCTCTGAACTCAAGGCTTCACAGAAAGAGCATGTTAAACTATGTACAGCCTTTTGGCTCTCTGAGCAGCACCATGGTGGTAGGCAAGAACAAGCGCCTTATGAAAAGCAGCAAAAAGGGAGCCAAGAAGAAAGTTGTTGATTCATTTTCTAAAAAAGACTGGTATTATGTGAAGGTGCTGGAGATGTTCAGCATGAGAAATATTGGAAATACACTCATCACCAGAACTCAAAGAACCAAAACTGCATCTGATGCTCAAAGGTCATGTGTTTGAAGTGAGCCTTGCTGATCTGCAGAATGATGAAGTTGCCTTTAGAAAATTCAAGCTGATTACTGAAGATGTTCAGGGCAAAAACCGCCTAACTTCCGTGGCATGGGCCTCACCCATGACACAATGTGTCCCATGGTCAAGAAATAGCAGACCGTGATTAAAGCTCATATTGATGTCAAGACTACCGATGGTTATTTGCTTCATCTGTTCTGTGTTGGCTTTACTAAAAAATGCAACAATCAGATACAGAAGACCTCTTATGCTCAGCACCATACTGGTCTGCCAGATCCGGAAGACTACGATAGAAATCATGACCTGAGAAGTATAGACAAATGACTTGAAGGGAGTGGTCAATAAGCTGATTCCGGACAGCACTGGGGAAGACACAGAAAAGGCTTGTCAGTCTATCTACCCTTTTCATGATGTCTGTGTCAGAAAAGTAAAAATGCTGAAGAAGCCCAAGTTTGAATTGGGAAACTCATGGAGCTTCCTGGTGAAGGTAGCAACTCTGGAGAGGCTGCTGAAGATGAGAATGGAGCCAAAGTTGAACGAGCTGATGGATCTGAACCACCAGTCCAAGAGTCTGTTTAAGATCCAGAGTTTTAATAGTGATAAATAAAGTCCTATTTGTGATGGCTTGCTTCTGAAAAATGAAACTAAACTATGTAACGTGCTCTGATATGGAAGTGTGCAATAAATATGTACACATACATTCCTACCTGTTCTCCATCACTCTAGCGTACATAGCAGATCAAGCTGGGGTTAGAAATGTGAAAAGGAAAAAAATAACAATGAAAAGGAAAATGAAGCTTACAGTGGTTCTTCAACCAGTAGTATGGTAATACTTTGCTCGTTAATTACTTGAACTTTGGGGCAGACTAAAAGCATTGTTTTGAAGCATCCCTGCAGGGAGGCTTCATGTGGCATTGCTAGCGCCACTTGTCAGTCCTGGCGATAGCACTGACTCACTGCTAAGAGTGCTGAGAACACCACGGCTCCCAGGCCAGAACCCTCTCCATAGCCAGCTTAGCCCCTATCAGCATTTCAGAAGCTGTGCTGCCTGGCCTTTGAGAACCTAACTAGTTCGTTGCCCATGTCTCCTTATGTGGCTACATCGGCTGCTCGTGGTCCTGGGGAAGTATGAAAGAATGTACACCGATGAGGACTTCACAGAAGAAATAGAGATGTCAGAAACTTCATGATCCTCGAACTTAAACCACCGCTGTCTTGCTGTGTTTTTACAATATGCAGTATAGTGGCCTCTGTCCAGCCCACCATAGTGATTTGAAACAGAAAACGAGTTGTATTTCTTTAAACTATTCTTTGGACTGATAACATACTGTGACAAGTCAAGATTTTCTAGAGGGAAGTCCACAGAGGTTTGTAACTTCTGCTTCCACCTGCTATCATAGGAAAAATGTTTCAGATGCACCAACAGCACAGGCAGCAATTTCCAGATTTCTATCTTTTTGA
>PVKA01047763.1:0-14149 GCA_004027165.1 Ctenomys sociabilis
CCAAGCAAGCACTTATTCTACTGAGCTATCTCCCTGGCCCCCATCACCTATACCCTGGCACTAAGATATGCTCAATAAATACTTGTTGAATGAACAAAAGGAAAGTCAAATATTAAAGAAACTGATTAAGTTTTAAATAGAACTCATGAGCTCAGGATGGGAGAAAGAATGAAGACAATTTTACCTGAGCATTCGGTGGAGTTTGTGAGGTGTCATTCCACATCCATCATCAGTAAAAGTCAAACAGAATTTATTTTTGATCTCTTCAACATCTATAGAGACTGTCCTGGCTGATACATCTGGATCTACAGCATTATCTGCAAAAGACATAAATCTGTGATATTAGATTCGCCTTTCCAACATTCTATCAAAATCTCTAGTTCAGTGCCCCCATAACATGAGAAACTGTCCTTACACGTCTCATGTAGATATCCTAGAAGGTAAGTGGGGGCATTAACAATATTGTATTTACTGAGTTAGAGAGAACAGATATGACAGAATTATATAGCTGATTTCTATATTTCATAATAATGACTGATCTGCAATATACCTTTACCCCTTTAAGTTTAAGGTCTTTAAGAAAAGTTCCTATTTACAAATTTCTTTGCTCTGATTTTGCTTTATTCTGGTCTTTTAGCCACTTTACTACTCATAAACACATACAATACAGGATGGCTACAAAGGTTGAGTCAGAAATTTTAGTTAAATAAAAAGAAGAGATGCACATTACACACTTTATGGTTGATTCAGAATGATTTTTTTTCAGTTTGTTTCTGGTTTTATTGTAAAGTTATAGAGATTGACACAGACAAAGATAAAGACTAATTTAAATTCAAAAGTCATTTGTGTCCTTAAAACACACTGGTAAAATTAAATATACTAATTATTATTATTATTATTATTTTTCCATTTACTTTTATTTTATTAAAATACAAATGTCAATCAGACTGTTTCAAAACACCTTAACCATACAGAGTCAATGAATTAATACATAGCAAACTGTTTTCATAACGTTTTGGTATTGTACAAGGTGCATACATGATATTATATTTACAGGTTTTTTTATAGCTGAAATTATATTAAAAATTCAATAATTATTTACCTAGTGGATGACCATAGCACTAAAAGCCAACATAATATCCTGTCCAACCACCATTAGTGCAGATCTTACCTATCATAGAATTATGTAGAAGCACAGCATTATCTATCCCAACGGTACTATCTATACACACACATCATGATTTTTTCTTTCAGAATGATTTTATTTTCTATTTTTTACACCACCTCTTCTGTTTAAAGAATGCAGATATTATCATCACATCTATATAGCATGAGGACTATGAAGAGAATCAGGGAATGGTAGCAAGCATGCTTAGAGAGAAAGAACAATTCTGCTCTCTCTGTAACAATCTTAAAGTTGAGGCTCCTTACCACTTATGAAATGGAGAACACTAAGTAAAAGTAGAAAAAAAAGAAATAGATCACAACTCTTCCTGACTCACATCTTCACAATGTCTTAATTATTTAAAGCTATAAACTATCAACATTAGCCATATTCTAACATATGCACCACGTCTCCAGCTCTAGGGATTCTACTGTCTAATAGCTACATCTTTTGGCCACAGGCATTAGTTTACTATTGACATACATACCTCAAAAGTCTGATTAGGATTCTTTTTCAGTTACTCTTCTCTCACTGCTGGTACAAAATAACTCACACCCACAATTAAGGAAAGAAAGGTTTATTTAGCTTATATTTAGTGGAGGTTTCAGACCATATTTGGCTGGCTCCAAGAAAAAGTGACACATGGCAGAGGGCAGCTGCTCATGGTGGTGGAAAACAGCAGAGCACAAAGGGAGAAGCAGTGTTGGCAGCTGCAGCTAGCAAGCCTCATTTCTTTCCATACACTGTATGCAGATTGCCCACTCCAGGGCATGTGTATTACTCACACCCATAATCCCCGCATTAGATCATGAATTAATCACAAACCCTAGAAGCCAGCCCACTTACTGTATGAGGCTTTGGAGTACAACTAGATACAAACCACAACAGTGGTTGTATCTTCACTGGCTTGAGTAGAAGGGCTATCTGTACAAGCTGTAGGATAATGCTTTGATTTGGATATGGTTTATCATCCAAAGGTTTATGTATTGAAAGCTTGATCCTCAGTGTGGTAATAATGAGGTAGTAGCATAGTGCACGGAAATTAGGTATTTGGGGATGCTGCCCTTAGAAGGGATTTTAATACTGTCAATTATGCTAGGAGAGGTTTAGTTCTCACTACAGTGAGTTGCTATAAAATGAGGTGACCCTGTATGATTGGCTCTGTCTGCACATGGCCCTGTTCCCTTGTGGCTTTGCTGCCATGTTGTGACACAGCCAGTAGGCCCTTGAAAGGACACTGGTATCATGCTGTTTGGACCTTCCAACCACCAGATATGTGAGGCAAATAAACTTCTTTACTTATGAAGTACTCAGCATTAGGTATTTTGAAATAGCAGAACAAAACAGACTAATATAAATAAGGTCCTTCATCACTCCCATCACCATTACCTTTTCTTTCTTTGGTCTTTCTGAGACAGGATCTCACTACACAGCTCAGGTTGGCCTTGAGTTCACTTTGAGGCCCAGGCTGGTCTCAGCTTGCAATAATGATCCTCCTATCTTCGCCTTTTAAGTGCTGGGATTGCAGGCACGCACCACGCCTGGCCCCACTAACTTTGGAAGCAAGATAGCAATCTTCCCTTCTACCTTTTCCCTTGCTTTGGCACCCTACACTATTTTACTGGTACAACATAACTGGACTGAGAGAATGAGTGGGGCCTTGCATGTACACTTGTCTCATTATCCCAATCAAATCAAACAATATCATTTCTCTACTGGGAACAATCCTCACAACCAAACAATACTAAGCATATTCAAAATACAAATTTGACAATGCAATTAAGATTTGACACTTGGATGTATGGAATGTCCACTAAATAAAATAATACACAGATTAACTTAGAAAGCCACAGTGCTATTGCTAGAATCATTGATTAATACAACTTTCACTGATTGTAACCTAAAAAATCTAAACAGCTGTAAAACATTACCAATAGCTCCAGAAGAGGGTTAAAATATCTCATAACCAGTTTTCAAGGGCCAGGTGGGGTAGAGGCCCATATAGTAACGTAAGTAGGCTGCCTTTGGGCAAGAGTTACAAGTTGGCATGCAACAGTGACTTTATCAGACATACAGTCTTTACATTATAAGAGGCAGCTTTTTCTTTCTTTAACTGATGGAGGAATTGAGCACTGTGTAGCTGTCTACAAAACTGAAGAAATTTTCCTTATCACTCTGCCTAGTGGGCAGCCAAAAACATTGATAAACTTGTCAACCAATTTAAGCATCATTTATGTATAGAAAACCTTGGAAATTCAAATGTTTTCTAACAGTCAATATTCCCAATGCAAACATATAACATATAAGAATTCCAATTATACATGTAGACAACAGTGGCCTAAACAAAACAGCTTATAGGTCTCAGGAGAATCACCCTAACTCTACTGCAAGTGTTCCTCAAACTTTACTATGTTTTCTTACAGGAATATAACAAGTTTTTAAAAAAGACACTTCCAGAGTTTCACTGTAACTGCCAGGAGCAGCTGAATATTCTTTCTCCTTGGCTGGAAGCTCACAGAGTATATGGGAAAGGGAGCACATAAATGGCCAGGATCAGCTAGAGCAGCAGGAAAAATGAAATCAGTGGGTAAGTGTGGCAAGCACAGCTTCCCAACTGCCCTCTGCTCTATGTGGCCTTTCATTTAGCCCCAACAAATGAAATAATAATAATAACAAAGTCAGACTCAATAGATGAACTTACAATAATAAGCCACAAGTCTGATAGCTGGTTGCATCCTTCTTATCACTCTAAAAACTGGCCAACATGTAGCATATGCTATCTGATACCAGGGAACTCAACTTCTCCACTAGCCCAGCCCACCTAGTCTATGAATAGGCAGGATAAGTGTACCCTTACAGCCCTCACCTCAGCCACTACTTAGATAAGAGCTGAACTATGAGAGCCTGAGCATCTTTATCCCCTAATCTGGCTATACAATATCATTTTCATGAATTCTCCAGGACTCCTCTCCCCACCATGACTTGAGCTATTCCTTAGTGGGAGGGCCCTACCTCTACCTTCACATCGCCCACTGCCTTGGCAAGAGCATAGGAATTTTGGAAAATCTATTTAATAACATAACCTGATCCAACAATTCCTTGTCTTCTGAAAAATCACTATGATTAAAGCCATATATTTTATCAAAAACTAAGAAGCAATGAAAAACTAAATGACATCCTCCCAGGAGAGCTTAAGATGGCTTTGACATAGTGCTTCACAAGTGTCCCATCTTTTCCAGTAGATACCAGCAAGGTGCCAAAATTATTGCTTTATAGACATTCTTCAAGTAGCTAAAAGTACTCCTGCCTGAAAGTAAGGTCATCACTTTGGGTCACAAAGCTATTTTTCTTCTGTTGTGTAATCATGTGGGCACATGTGCATACATACAAACACACACACACACACAGCGTCAGCACTCAATTGACTATAAGTTTGAAATTAAAAGTCATTTTTGGGGGTTGGGGCTGTAGCTTAGTGGTAGAGTGCTTGCCAGCATGCATGAAGCTTGAGGTTCAATTTCTAGTACTGCGAAAAATCATTTTTATTCTTCTTCTTCTTGTTCTACACATCTTTAGACTCTCTTATATATTGTTTTTCTAATTCTTATTATCATTCTTTTAGTTAACAGTTTATTCCTCAAGATTACTGCAATAGCCTAATTAGTCTTGCAAATTCATGTCTCTCTCTTCTTTCATCTATCTTATACATTGCTGCAAGATTGACTTTCCTAAACACACTCTGACTGTGACATTCTTCTGGTCAGAAAACATCAGGGTAACACGTCAATTACCAGAACTTCTCAGTCACATCCTCCTCCTGGCTCACTTTTCTAACAATTTCTACTTGGTACTTGGTGTAAAAAGACCTGTGTTTGAGTCCTAGATCTGCCACTTAGTAGAAACATAACTTTGGAAATTAATTCTCTAAATTTCTGTTTCTTCATCTGTAGGATTAAAAACAAATAATACTGTTTACTTCAAAGAGTAAAGTTTAAAAGGTAATTGTGGAAGCTCTTACTCTCTAAGAACCAATAGCTTTTGCTACTGGGAACTCTATGCTCTAAGTTCAATGATCAGTATACTTCATGCTTTCATTCATCCAGTTGTTCCTTTTGCCTGGAAAGCCCTTCCATATCCACAGTCCCAATCCTTCAAATCTCAGCTCAAATGTTACCTTCTCCATAAAGCTTTTTGTCAACTTTTTTTTCCAGAAAAATTGGAAGTCACTCATCTTTCCTTTAAATTTCCATAACACTTGTATAAATTTTCACTGATACATAATTTTCTATTTTTTGTTATACAAAGCACGAACTTTCTGCAAGTGTTTTATGTCCCCTACTAGAAGCATGAATCTGCATTGTATTCATTTCTTTTTACCCACCACAATAGCCTTGTGTGCTATAGATGCACAATAAGTACTTACTGGATGCATGCTTACTGGAAAACTAATGCCTAAATTTAAAAACATCTATTGAAAAATCCAAAATTTGAACTCCGATTTGCGAGTTAACATGTTGCTCTCCCTTTTATCTATTATCACAATTATGTGTGATATACTTTTAAAATCCATGTTTGTATATATGTATCCATGTGTGCGTATAATATACACACATACTGACACTCATGATGGCCATCTTAGGCCAAGCCAAGGTTCTTTAAAATTAAATAAGTGAGACAATCACATATATTCAAAATTGCAAATTGAAAGCTCAGTGAATCACCTATAAGTATAGTATGCACAGTACAAGGGGGGCAACTGTGAAAGAACAAAACATCTCTCACGTCACTCTTCTGTCTCCCACCTCCCACTGTGTTCATGGTTAACAACTTTTTTGTAAGTTATATGCATATACATCTTATGCCCTTCTTCAGATATTCACAGGAGGTACAGCACAAAATCTAAAACAATGTAAAATGTACCAATGTTAACTTTTCTTCTGTATCTTCTGAGTCATACATGTAAAACATTTCATATAATAGTAAAATCATTGAAATTCTCCAACACCTTCCAAGTAAATCCCCAGAATCTCCTGCTGCCCTCCCAACTTCTTGACTAAAACAACTCTCATAGAATAGACAGACCTCCTGAAGACACAAATGTAGACAAAGACTTTATGAACAAAACCCAAATAGCACAGGAAATATTACAAAGACAACAACTGGGATCTCATCCTATTAAAAACCTTTTGTACTGCAAAAGAAATCACCACCAGAGTGAAACGACAAACCACAGAACAGGAAAAAAATTGCAAGCTGTTTGTCAGACTATAGATTAATATCTATAATATATAAAGAATTGAAAAAAATTAGACTCCTAAAATTTAAAGACAGATGGGCAGCTGGGATGAATATATACTTTTTAGAGGAAAAAGTAGCAATGGTAAATATTTGAGGGGCTGACGAGATAGCTTAGTAGTCAAAGTGCCTGCTTAGGCAAGCTTACACATCCTCAGGGGACCATGGTTCAATCCCCAGCACCATATGTAATGCCAGCCCCATCCTCTGGGCAGGCTGAGCAGGCCAAAAAAAAAAAAGATAAAATGTTCAACATCATTTGTCTTTCAAGAGATACAAATTGAGGGGCAGGGGAGATGGCTCAGTAGAACAAGCACTTCCCTGGCAAATGCAAGGGCCTGAGTTCCATCCCCAGTTCCACAAAAAAAAAAAAGAGATGCAAATTGAAACAATACTGAGAAACAACCTTATCTTATGCCATAAAGAATGGCTATCATCAAGAAGTCAACCAATAACAAATGCTGGAGAGACTGTTGGGGAAAAGGAACCCTTCTCCAATGTTGGTGGGAGTATAGATTGGTACAATTACTATGGAAATCAGTATGGAGATTCCTCATAAAACTAGGATTGGAGGTCCCAATCAACCCAGATATTTCCCTTCTGGGTATCTTCCCAGAAGAATTAAAAGCATCATACCACTGTGATAATTATACACCTATATTATAGCAGCACAGTTTTTAATAGCTAAATCCTGGAAATAGCCCATATGCCCACCAAACATTGAATATGTAAAAATGATGGGGTTTTTAGACAAATAGAGTATTGCTCTACCATAAAGAAGGATAAGCTTGATACATTTATAACTAAATGGATGGAACGTGAGTGAAATAAATGAACTTTAAGTAAAATAAATCAGACACACATGCATAAACATCAAATTGTTTCTCTGGTGTGATAAATTGAAAGTGTAAATAAGAACCAAAATGTATAATAGATATTGTACAATACAAAATAACTGTTAAATTTTGGCCCTAGCCTTTCAAGGTCAGCAAAGACTCAGGACATAGGAGAACCTGTACTGTAACATCATAGAACTCAGTTGTGCCCCAAATTTTCTGATCAAGGAGATTATGCAGCCACAGAGGAATGTAATCGATGATGTAGAGTGTGCCTAAGGAGTCACATGGAGAGAAAACTTTCTCTCAGACTTTCACAGAGAGCAAATTGATCAAGCAATGGCTGTGACTCATCCATATGGCTGACAGTGACAAAGGATCAGCAAAGTGAGGTAAGGGGTTCAGGATAAATCCTGAAGGGATTTGACTGACCTTATCAGATATGAAAGTTACATTTCTTGTTATATAGTTCTTGCTTCATCTTGGTCTTAACCATCCAGGAGAAAAGTATAAAAATGAGGTATAAAAAGTAAAGCCATATTAATATGCTGAGCTATAAAAGGCTCAAGTTAATAACTTCTGACAATGCCAGTTTTACGGAAAACCCACTACTATTATGGACTACTGGACTATCTTGGAATACTTCGCTGAATTCATGCACTTAAAATATTTAAATGACAATGGAATACCCTTCTCTGACAAAATTAAACAAGAAAAGAGGATACAAATGAAAGACCATTTTTCAGGCTGTGGAGATGGCTCCATGGAATAAGCGTTTCCCTGGCAAGCGCAAGCGTTTGAGTTCAGTCCCCAGTTCCACAAAAAAAAGACCATTTTGTATCTGTATATTCAAAATGGGATAGATATACAGCTGCATCCTCTTAATTCAATGAATAGAAAGACTTGTTCTAATAGTGTTTGTGGACTGGATATCATGTCTGCATCTTGTACAATGAATAACCACTAAGAATAACCACTAAGACAACAATATGCAATGTTATTGAAACTATCCTACTAATAGGTTCTGAACCTGTCTCATTGCTATTGTTTCTCAATAAAATTATTTTAAAAATAAAAATAAAAAAGAAACTGTTCAAGCCGGGCGTGGTGGCGCAGGCCTGTAATCTCAGCACTCGGGAGGCTGAGGCAGGAGGATTGTTTTGAGTTTGAGACCAGCCTGAGCTACAAAGTGAGCTTAAGGCCAGCCTGAGCTGCATAGTGAGACCCTGTCTCAAAAAGACCAAAAAAAAAAAAAAAGTAACTGTTCAAAAAGAAAAGGAAACTAAGGAGGGGGAGGAAGAAAGGAAGGGAAAAGAAAAAAAAAAGGATAAAACGTAAATAAGGAGGGGAAGAGGGGTTAAAGGGAGGGGAGAGGAATAGGTAGAAGAGAGGAAGCAAGATATACTACAAAGGGGCACAAATTCCGTATGATGAATGTGATCACTATGTATATCTACATTGTACCAATAAGCTTAATTAAAAAAGTACTTTCAGGACATGGCCATCAGTATGGCTCAAGCAGGGACTGGGGCTTATTGAGAGAGCACTCCAATATTTTCAAGGTTTTTTGTGCTACCTAGTCACAAAAATCTTACTCCCTTCTTTCAAACTTTGAAGCATTTATAATGTACTCTGTAGGCTGCTGCATTCTGTGAAGGATTGTTTTTCTCATTTCCACACCGTATTTAGCACTTTCCTTGAAAAACTGGGGTACTTGGCTTCAAGGCATCAACTGAAAACACTTTAAAAGCAAACACCCCCGCAGGGTGCAAGGTTTCCAGTTCCTGAGTATTGATTCCAGCAGTGTGAGGGCGCTCGTGGACCACAGACGCGGTCCAATGCAGACCAGGGAGCCAAATGCACTCGTGTCATCTCTTAACATCATTCCTAGATGTTCTGCTCCCAAAAGTTAAAGAAATCTCCTTTTCAGACCTTTCTAATGACGCTACTTGGTCCTATACAAGGCGCCTTTGATAGCTAGGAGTTTTCTGTTGGTCGCCAGCACCTACTGGTGCCCAGCTGCCTCGGGTCCTATAATTTTATGCATCTCATTCTGACTATTAACTAAACAATCCCCAAGTGCCGGGAACATCACAAGCCGGAGAGAAAAACCTACAGACTCCTAGCTCTTCGGATAAACCTTGTGTCCTATGGGAATACTCGTGGTACATCTTTCCTGAAAAGAGCCACAGCCCTCCATCACTGCGGTGCTTCGGGCAGGTCCGTGGCCCCCACCCCGACGCATCCCAGCCGCCCGCTCCGCGTGGCTCCTTGCATTCCTTGCGTCTAGACGGCCTCACACCAGGCTGGCACCAGTCCCTCCGGCGATCGTGGCCGGGCCGCCCTCGCCACTCACCTAGCAGCTCCGCGATTGCACTGAAGGGACGCGTGTGGCTGCTGGAGTTGCTCTGGAGGTAGCGGGGGCTCATCTGCGGATGAGAAAAGGTCCCGTTCCCGTGAGGCCTCGGCCCGCCGAGTCCTCCCGGGCCCCCCACCCCGGGCCCCAGACCTACCGCGCTCGGGCGGATCCCCAAGGCCTGCGGGCCGCTGCCCGGACGGGTCAGCCCGCTGCCTGGCGCGCCGGGACCCCCTCGGTAGAGGAGCATTTTCTTGGCGGCCACGGTACCGGTTCGCGGCTGCCGGACTCCTTGCCGCGCCGTCACCAAGCGGCGCCCGCCCACTGCCCCTCGCAGACCGCAGCGCCGCCGTCTGGGCTGGGCCTCCCTCGCTTCCCCCGGCGCCCGGCGGGGCGGGGCGCGCTCCAGCCACCTGTCCCCTGCGGGAGGAGAGCCACGGGCCCGAGCGGAAAGCGGCCCCGCCCAGCCAGCACGTCTCCAGCCGGGCCGCCGAGCTGCCTCAGGGCCGTACGGAAATATGGCGACCTCCTGACTGGCGCTCCTAGATTCCCGCCCCTAATTAATTATTGGCGTTTGCCATAGGACCCGCCGCGGAGCGGGAAAGTGCGCGAGGAGTGGGAAGGGGCGGGGATGCGGTTGGAGGAAGGAGATTGCGTGGGGTCTCTGGAACCCAGTCCCAGTTAGGCTGCATGATCAATGGGCAGGATAAGACAGGTATTTCAAAGTATAATGACTACAGTTAAAAAATATTGCAGTTTTGCTATCTGGGAAGATGCTAGACTCCCCTGAAGGTAAACATTCTGTCTGCCCATGATGCCTCTGAAAGGACCCAAAATTTCCTACAATGCAATTGGCAAACTACAGAGCCTTAAAGCCTGCAGGAAAGTTGTTTATAAAAGGAGAAATTAGATTTACTTCAATACTTTCTGCAAAATAGTGTATTGGTTAAATTATAGAGCAAACATAAAAAATATGCAATTTATTTTATTTTATTTTATTATTTTTGTTTTATTGAAGTACAAATATCAATGAGACAGTTTTAAGATACCTATAGAAGGTGCATACATGATATTATACTTACAGACATTATTATATCATATGTCTCTTATCAGTAAATTAAGAGAGTGTAGCTGTTTGCATATCTTATTTTTTATACCTGAATTACATCAAAGATTCAATAATTAATACTTTCTACCTTGTTATTTTCTTAATGGTTGTCCAAAGTATGCAATTTTAAAGGCCATGTTTGTAAAGGAATCTTTATTGTATTGTACATTTTATAATTATATTGTATGTTTGACGTACATTAAATATTGTATATTTCATCATATTTATGAAGTTCAATTTTATTTCAGCACATATATAGTATAAGGTGACCATGAGGGTATTTAGAATATCCATCACCTTATGCATTTATAACTTCTTTGGAAGGAAAAAATTATCTTCCAGCTATTGTGAAATACACACTACTTTTTTGTTAACCATAATCACCCTGCTATGCAGTAGAACACTAGAACTTACCTATTGGCCACATCCTCCCCATTCCTGGCTCTCCCAATTTCTAGTCTCAGATAACCACTATTCTACTGTACAAACTGTGAGATGAACTTTTTAGAATCTATATATGACCAAGATCATGTAAGTCTATCTTTCTATGTGTTGTTTATTTCACTTAGCATATTCTCCTCCAAGTTTATCCCTATCAGCAGTTACAATTTCATTAATTATAATGACTCAATACCATATTAATAATATTTCTTTCTTTTCCTTCATTGCTAGGGATTCACTCAAGAGCCTTGTATATGCTGGGCAAGTGCTCTACCACTTCCCAGGCAGTATGCTGATTCTCTTAAGCATTTTAGTAGATTTCAGGACTTAAAACAGCACTGAAATAAACAAGACAGTGCAGATGTTTCCTCAACTTACTGATTTCATTGCCTTGAAAGTTTTCATTGCCAGGACTAACCAGATAGCTCAACTGATTAAAGGGTCTGCTTAGGCAGACACAGGGACCAGGGTTCAATCTCCTGGGTGCTGGGCTGCCCTGCATGCTGAGACAGCATTGTGGCATTCACCTGTAATCCCAGCACTTGGCTTTAGATTTTTTTTTTTTTTTTTTTGCATAACCAGGGGTTGAACTCAGGCCCTTGCACTTGCCAGGGAAGCACTTATTCCACTTAGCCATCTCCCCGGCCAATCCCAGCACTTGGGTAACTGAAAATGGGAGGATCACTACGAGTCCGATCTGTGCAGTGAGACCCCATATACCCTGTACTAAATACATTTTTAAAAAAAAAGGAATTGTCATAGCCTTAGGAAATGCATATATATATATGGTACTTGACTACTGGATTATATGTTAATTTTATTTTTAATTTTGAATAATCTCCATTCTGTTTTCTGTAATCACTGTATTGATTTACAGTCTCATCAACAGTGTATAAAGGTTTCCTTTTCTTCACATCTTTACCAGAACCTTTTCTTTCTAATTGGAGTGAGGGGGTATCTGCTCATGGTTTTGTTTGCATCTCTCTGATGATGAGTGATGTTAATCAATTTTCATATACTCCTTAGTTTTTTTTTTTTTGTTGTTGTTGTTGTTAGTGTTTCGGATGCACTTTTTTAATGTATTTAGTATGGGGTCTACAGGGTCTCACTACATAGATCAGACTCGTAATGATTCTCCTGTTTTCAGCCTCCGAAGCACTGGGATGATAGGCACACATTGCCATGCCCAGTCTCAGTCACTGTCTCAGTGCACCCCATTGGTGCATCTGACAAGGCACGCCGGGAATCAAACCCTGGCTGCTGTGCTCTGCCTAAACAGGTGCTTTAGTCCACTGGACTATCTGGCTGGCCCTGGATGTATTCTTTTGAGAAATATTTATTGAAGTCTTTTGGGCATTTTAAGATCAGGTTATGTATATTTTGCTGTTTTTTATATACTCCCAATAGTAATCCTTGGATGAATATTTATTGATGCAAAAAATATTCACAAAGGCATTAAGGAAACAAGCACTTACAATATATTGCATAAAATTTAGTGTTTTTTTAATGGAAAATTATATAGTTTATACATATGCATATACACATGTATATGTACATAAGCAGTCATTGTTTGGTATCTATGAGGAACTGGTTTTAGAACCTATCCAAATATCAAACTTTTAATACCTAATCACACATAAATGCTACATAAATTATTGTTATATTGTTTAGGGAACCATGACAAAAGAAATCTGTACTTGCTCAATGCAGACAAAAGTTTTTTCTGAATATTTTCAAATACAGAGCTGGCCTAATAGCTCAGTGGATTAAAGCATCTGCAAGCAGGCTCAGGGACCAGGGGTTTGATCCCTGGGCCTGCTGCACCAAGCCCGCACCCAGGACACACTGAGAAGGCAATTGAGACTGGGCACAGTGGCACGTGCCTGTAATTCCAGCTTTTGGGAGGCTGTAAACAGGTGGATCACTATGAGTCCAATCTAGGAGTGAGACCCTGAACACCCTGTAAACCCTTCCCTAAATAAATAAATAAAATGAACATTTTCAACCACAGTTGTTAATTCTGGTTGCAGAACTCACTGAAACAGAAAGCCAACTGTACACTCTCATGATAGAAAACATTTACTGTCTATGAAAATGATATTTCTTGGTCTAGAATTATGAATTTTCTCCTTTTGTCTGAATTTCCTAAATATTGTACTACAAACATACTCTGATTATGACAGAATTTAATTTTTAAAAAACATAACATTGCATGCTATGAATGAACCATTGTTTATATCTTTATTGATTTATTCAGGTTTTTTTGAGACAGGATCTTGCTCTGTAGTGCAGGCTGGCCTTGAATTCATTATGCAGCACAGTCTGGCCTCAGAATCATGGCAATCTTTCTGCCACAGCCTCCTGAGTGCTGGGATTACAGCCATGCATCACTGTACTCTGCTGAACTATAGTTTATTTAACCGTTACTTTGTGATAATTTAGGTTGTCTTCAATGTTTTCTCTTCACATTTCAAAAACTACTGCCTCAGACACCCCATGTACAGATCATTAATTTCTGTTACTTTTAATTTCTGCATAATATATTCTAAAATGTGAGATTGGTGTTATCTAAAATATGCTTGTGGTTTAATATTTATAAATACTGTAGGATGGAGGTGACTTGCCTTGACAGCAGTAACCAGCTATTTATTTGGCCATGGGCATAGTACATGTTCCCAGTCTTAAATTTCCTAGCCTTTGAAAAGAAAATAGTATCTCCTTGCTATTTTTACTTTGCATTTCCCTATCAGAAATGCTTGATATCTTTGTATGTGTATCTCCTCTTCTATAAATGCCTGTTTATGTCTTTTGAGCATCATTTTCCACAACTGAATCCTTTGTATTTGTCTTCCCTTTGCCATCATTTTTTTTTTTAGTTTTCAAAAATATAAGAAAGAGGGGGGCCAGGCAGATGGCTCAGTGGAATAAGCGCTTCCCTGGCAAGTGCC
>PVKA01047764.1:0-14153 GCA_004027165.1 Ctenomys sociabilis
TGTATTTACTTCTTCAATTTTTTTTTTTTAACTTTCTGCAAAGCTTTATTCCAGAGGGGCTCAGTCCTTCTTGGCAGCTGCCTTCCTCGTGGCGGCCAGCACGTTGCTCAGCTCCTCATGCTTCCTCTTGGCGTGGATGTGCATCCCCACCCTTTTCTTGATGAACTTGAGGGCGCGCTTGTCCTTGGAGACCTTGAGCAGCTCCATGGCACGGTGCTCATAGGGGGCAAAGCCACACAGCTCCCAGATCGTGTCCCTCATGAACTTGGTGTGTTTGGTGAGACGTCTGTGATGGGGGACGTGCCTCGGCTTGCTCGCATTCTTAGTCACCTTGCGGCACTTGTTGAGGCCCATGGCCATGGGATAGCGGAGGGCCATGGCTACTCTTCTTCAGTGGTTGCTGTGGTGGACTACTTCTTCAATTCTTACAACAACTCTATGTACCAATTGCCAAGGACCCAGCCAAGATCTGCAACTCCTCTATGAATGATACACCAAGGATAAAAGAGAGAATTTAATAGTGCATACAAGAGGGCTTGAAGGTCAGTGCCTCAGGGTGGGAAAAGAAAAAGTCTCTAGCTAGCCACTACTTTATTAGCCAGTGCATGGGAAGGACAGTGAATGATTCTAGGATCAGTAATGATGATTACAGTGGGCTGGTAGAAGAACAAAGCATTCCTGCAAAGATGAGACATGGGTAAATAAGGAAACTGTTTTCCCCAAGCAAAACATTTACTACTGCTACAGCATTGCTTTAAAGAGCCTGTGGTCCTCAGCAGGTTTTATCTTGCCTCCTGAGCACCAGTGTCACTAGCCCTAGGGCTGCAGCTGTGTTTGGGAGAAAGTGAAGAGCTCCCTGATCCAGTACAGTTTACAGAACAGGACAAAGACAGCCTCCCATATCCTCTAGGCTCAGTTTATAATTTGTGGTCCCCAAGAACTAATCACTTTTATTTGCCCCATTTTGCAAATGATAATGCTGTTATATAGTGGAGAATTTTTCCCACTTTGCATACAGTAGAGCAGCATTTGAATAATTGCTGCTTATTGAAAACAACAGGTTGTTAACTCCTAGTTGTTCTGCCTTCTTATAAACAACAGTTTTACAACTGCGCTTAATCTTTATTTGTGGACTTTTTGTTTGTGAACTTATCAAGTCATTAATATTTATTTATAAAGCCTCCAATTGGACCAGGGGAGATGGCTCAGTTGAATAAGTGCTTGCTTGGCAAATGCAAGGGTCTGAGTTCAATCCCTGGTTCCCTCAAAAAAAAAAAAAAAAAAAAAAAAAAAAAAATTAAAAAGACAAAATAAAATTTTTATTGAGTTTTAGAAAAGAAAAAAAAAAAAAAAAAAAAAAAAAAAAAAAAAAAAAAAAATCTTCGACGTAAGAATGAACTGACACTCTGCCTTCATATTTTGGCCCCCGATACTATAAATCACTTTGGAAGTATATGAAGTACCACATGTTTTACCTTGCTGTGGGTGATTTTGTGCTTTAGAGGAGTCTCTTAGTGCTGAAATTCTGGCTAGAGTTCTTCAAGGCTGTGATGTGCCTTGTGGAGAAAACACTTGTGTTAGCTAGACTTTGTATAGGCTTGCATACCATTACTGCTCCTAGAATCACTCACTGTCCTTCCCATGCACTGGCTAATAAAATAGTGGCTAGCTGGAGTCTTTTTCTTTTCCCATCCTGAGGCATTGAGTGGTGGCTTAAATCTAATGTTAGTGAATCAAGAACACATAGTCACTGTTTGACATCCACTGAAAGTTGGTTCAGGATTCCCTTCACATATCAAAATCTATGGATACTCAAGTTTTTATTTTTCATTTCATTATAAATCATCAGCTCATCAAGTCCTTTGTATAAAATAATGCAACACTTTCATATAACCTGTACATATCCTCCTTTGAATTTTACTTATTTTTAATTAATTTTATTCAGAAAGAAATAGCAATGAGACAGTTTCAAAACAGGTTAGTAGGACAATTACAATAATTGATAAATTGCATATTATCTTCATAGTAATTATTTAGAGTATAAGATGCAGATATGATACCTTGACTAAATGTTGTTAGTATAAATCTTCTCATTGAACTAAGAGAAAGTAGCTGTATATTTATCCTATTTTATATATACAGATATATACATATATATATATTTTCACTACAAAATGGTCCTTCATTTATATCCCCTTCTTTGTTTAGTTTTGTGAGAGGTGAATATTCCATTGCCATTCAAATACTGTAGGTGCACTAATTCAGAAAAATAATCTAATATAGTCCAGTAGCCCATAATAGTAGTGGGTTATCTACAGAACTGGCAATATCAGAAGTTGTTGACTTGACCTTTTTACAGCTCAGTATATTAAGATAGCTTTATTTTTCATACCTTGTGTTTATACTTTTCTGCTTGATGGTTAAGACCAAGATAAAGCAAGACCTATATAACAAGAAGTGTAACTTTTGTATGTGATAAGGTCAGTCAAGTCCCCTCAGGATTTATTCTGTAACCCTGTACCACAGTTTGCAGATCCTTGTCAGTGTCAGCCATGTGGATGACTCATGGACATTGCTTGACCAATTTGCTCTCTGTGAAAGCCTGAGATGATGTTTTCTCTCTAGGTAAGTCTCCTTACTTGTCTTTTATTTTAAATAATCTGTAGATTGCTCATAGCTGATAACAATGCATGTATTATGTGTTTGCTATACTGTATTGTTTTGGGAATAATGAAAATAAAATAAAAAGCTGTATATGCTCATTATGGAACAACTATTTTCTGAACATTTTAGCTCTGTAGCTGGCTGAACCTGCAGATGTTAATATGCTGATAGAGTAGTGTAGACTGATAAGTAATGTATCTCTAAAGACAGTCATACAATAGACCGATGATGAAAGTGTCAAGAAAACAAGACTCAATCATATCCATGTAATCAATGTAGTTGTCAAGGTAAATAAGCTGCAGCAGTATTTAAAATGTTTTATTATAAAGGCTGGGGGTGTGTCGCAGTGGAAAAGCATTTGCCTGGCATGCAAGGGGTCCTGAGTGCAACCCTTAGTAACACAGAAAGTTGAAGTACAAAGAAAATTATAATATAGAATGGAAGAATGAGAATAATGTGAGGAGGTTTTAAGCACTTAGGACATGGTAAATAATGAACGACAGCTATGATGGGGGAGACGGCATTCTGAATCATTTCAGGAGAGTTCAGTCAAACCAGGAAGAAAGTTTCTAGGATGAGCAATAAAGTCAGACCCTGCTCCCACACTTTCACTTGTTACACATTCAAACTTCATAAAAACTAAACTATATATCAAAGTCCAGTGGACATAAACTGTTAGAGATGAAACTAAAAGAGAGCATTTTGTACTAGGCCAAAAAAGTGAACTCACTGCCTAAGAAGAGCTCAAGTGTGTCTTACTGTATTATATTATATTATTCTGCAAAGGTTTGCTGGTGTTTTAGAATTTTTATCAGTTCAACCTGGAATTACAATGCCATTTTTTATGGCAGTTAGCTGGAACCTGGATTTGAGATAAGTAATGACTAGTTTTTACAAGGATATGAAGCTCCAGAAGGACTCCAAGATGATCTAGATGGGAATTCAGCTATTTTCCTTATCTCAGCAGATAAGGATATTAGGATACCTGGTTAGTGAATGAGGTAGTCTTTGGTCTGGTCTCATAACTTTCTTTTAAAGTAATTGTTCCCACATTCTCTTTTAGATAAAGCTACAGAACAAATACTATCACCTTGGAGGGGGAGGAGAAAGAAAGGAAAGGAGGATTAGAGTATCCACTCTTCAGTTTCTCTACTCTGCTCACTGGTGGTTTTTACTTAAGATACCTGAGCCCTCTAATATTTAATTAGTCAAAAAGTCACATCATTCATCTGACCAGCTATCTTCTCAATGCATATAATTATCCCAACAGAAGAGTCAAATGCACCAGTCCAAATACTTCCCAGATGGAAAAGTCAAAGCATATGCTTTTGATCTTAGATAGTTTCTTTGTTTATGAGTCTTGGCAAAAATCAGATCAGGTCCATTTACTGTCTGCTAAGTGGCTGGTACTGTTCTGAGCATGCCACAGCTTTCATTGCTTCATGCCTCTCAAATTCTACGGAGACATTGTCATGGTGTCCGTTGTAAAGCTAAGGAAAGTACAATACAGAGGTGTGTCATTGGATAGGTAAACAAGACAAGATTAGGACCTAGACAACCTCACCACTGTGCCATTGTTTCCTTTTAGCAGCCAGCAACACGGATGGTAGCTCTAGTGTGCAGGTAATGCAGGGAGATCTGTTAGAAGTTCAGTACCATCATGGAAATTTCATCCAGTAATTTAAATTCTTAGGCCTTCACTTTTTGAAGTTCTAAAAGTTATTATTATACCTATTTACAAGTTTTAGATGCATAACTCCAAAACTGTAACACAGTTTTAAGATTATTATTTTAGGGTCAAAATGCCCAACATATTTCTGTGTGTCTGTGAGAGAGTTAGGCATGAGAACAAGATTAAGAGGGAAAACTGTCTTCCTTTGGTTATGTTTCTTAACTCTCTCAACTCTTCAGAGATCAAGTCTTTAGCAAGCAAGAAGCCCTCCACTATAAAATTAACTTCTTTAGAAAGTGGTCCCTTTTCTCAGGGAAGTATTTGTTTCCCTCCTCCTTCAACAGACCACGGGCCTTGAATTCCTGAGATAATTTTACTGTCAAAGCCAAGATCCAAGACATCTACAATCGACTCTCTGGACTATGTCTGTGTTCACTCCCACTGGCTGGAATTTTTTTATGGGAGTTCGGACAAAGGCCATTTTGTGGCTACTCCCTCTACTCCCTGCCCAGAACTGGCTTTACTGGAATGTACTAATTGCTGCTGAACAAAAGGACGCCTTATGTTCCTCTCTACCCATGGCTGTGCATTGATTCTTTATGGCACTGGTATCAAGACTGCCAGTGTTTCCTCTCAAAGTAGCAGAGCACAGTGGCTTCTCCTCAATCCTGGTAAGTGCTTGCAAGGCTGCAGTGTACAAAAAATGCAGACTTCATTTACCTAGTAGCAGGTAGAGACAGAACCTTTATCTAGTCACAAGGGCCCCTTTAGTCTGTTGGGGCACATGTGGCTGTGAGGGGTTTAGTGGGTCCCATTTGAGTGGAGAGAATGATTCAGCATCATTCAAAAGCATGCAGTAACCAGCCTGAGGCTGGCCTAGGAATGTGCTTCTACTCAGAGATGCTCTTGAAGAAAGTTATAATGCAGAACAAATGCAGGACAAGGGAAGAAGTGGACCCAACTCCCAGATAAAAGTTCCTGAAAATAGCAAAGCTATCGCAGCACAAAAATAAGATTGAGTACCATTAGCCAATAATGACAGGACAGTTCTTGAAGATGGGAAAAAATAAGAAAAGCAAAAAGTCTAGACCACAGGGCATGCCAAGAAAAGGCTATGGTGCAAACTGCAAACTGATAGTGAGAGGAGACTCCAGTCCAAAGTCTTTAGATAAAAACAGAGCCTCCAGGGCTGGGGAGATGACTCAGTAGAACAAGTGCTTCCCTGGCAAGCACAAGGGCCTGAGTTCAATCCCTGGTTCTGCAAAAAAACAAAACCAAACAAACAACAACAAAAAACAGAGCCTCCAATAGATGGGACTCCTGGGACTCACTTCAGGGTAATTAAATGGGAGGCTGCATTTGAAAGGTCAGATAGGTTAGGCCTCTCCTTGCCCTGGTCTTGACTTCTGTTAAATAGCAAGAAGCAAGATCAGAGTTGGGTTAATGAGAGTGAAGGCTTGTGACCTAGAAGGCAAGAAGTGTCTCAAAGGCTAGTACACCTCACCCAAGTGCCCCCAGAGGCTTCTAAACCTAACCCTAATGATGTTCTACACCCAGAAGACACTCCCAGTATCAACAAGAGCAAGATGAAGATAAGACTCAACCTCTACCTCCCATGGCCAGCTAGGAGGGAAGCCCCAGTGCAAAGGAGAGCAGGAGATCCTGCAGACATTCCAGAAAAACCAAGGCAGTGGAAAGATCGTCTTTGAAGGAATAGTAAAAATGGAAATTTACCTTAAAATAAAGATCATTGATATCTTATGATCAGTTACTACAAAACGAAAAGAGCTGGTATAAAATAAGCACCAAATAGACATTGTATAAATTTAAAACACATTTTTTCATATAAGGAATGAGTAACTAAATGTGAGAAAGAATGAGTCAAATAATCACAACAAAAAATTTGCCACTTCTCCCCCCTCCTTCTCTCTCTCTCTCCCCCCCTCTTTCTCTCTCTCCCACCTCTCCCTCTTTGTCTCTCCCCACCTCTCTCTCTAAGTAATCCTTCTGCTGCAGCCTGCTGAGTAGCTGGAAATACATGGCGACACAGTGCGTGTAATCCCAGCTACTCAGGAGGCTGCAGCAGAAGGATCACCAGTTTGAGCTCTTGCTAGTCAACATAGCAAGACTCAGCCTAAGGCTGGTGAGAATGACAACTTAGGGAGCTGTTCATTGGGCACTAACTTTAGCTTTGCAGGAGGGAAAGATTCTGTGGCTGAATGTTGATGCTGGCTGCACCGTATGATTATACTTTACACCATTACACTGTATAATTAAGGATGTAGAGATGAGGAAAGAAAGAAATTGTTTTGAGATAGGGCCTTGCTATGTAATTCAAGTTAACCTTGAACTTACTATGTAACCTAGTCTGTCACCAGTGAATCTCCTATGTCAGCCTCCCAAGGGCTGGGATCATAGAGGTGCGCCACCATGCCTGGCCAAGGCGGAACATCTTACACATATTTTGCTATACATTTAAAATTTTTTAAATTTTAAAATTAAATCTATAGCAAAATGTATGCAATTTTTCCTTCTCACTAGTCCTTGAAATCTCTGTTATACTGTCTATATGAATTTGAGGACCTGAGGTCCTTCACACAAGTAGAAAAATGTAGTGTTGTTTGTGACAGGCTTACTTATTCTACTAAGCATAATGTCTCCAGTCGATCCAAGTTACACCAAGTAACAGTATTTCCTTTTCTTTAAAGGCTGAATCATACCCTATTTTATGGATAGACTACATTTTATGACTTGTCACCCAGTGAACTCTTGGGCTTCCTCCATATTTTGGCTATTGTGAAGAATTTTGTTTAAATTCCCAAAACTTGTGTTAAAGAACAAATGTAAAAGAATTAGATACATAAGATATCTGCAGATCCAGAGGCTCCAAATATCAATTTTTGAGGAGGCTTGAGGAAAAGTAGACAACTTAAATAGACCACTGACCATAGAGAAATGGAAAAAGCAGTGAAAAATTTAACTCGTAAAAGAACACAATGTTCTGATAATTTTTGCAACTATTCTATGAAGGAATATGTGACATTAATATTCTGAGAGCTTAGGTAAAAGATGCAAAGTTTTCAAATCATGTTATGAGCATACTTTAAAAACTAGACATAAGTAGAAGGTACAAAAGATAATCTTACAAAAACATAGAAGAATAAATATCTATATGTGCCACTTTCTATCCCCACCTTCCCACCCAAGATCACTCTAAAATGGTATTTTAGTAATATAAAAGCCAAAGCCCAGTAGTGCCAGGAAGATGAGAGAGGAGCCAACAGTGTATAAGACATTGAAACAAATTGCTAGAAGACAGAAAGCATAGGAGAGATAGGAACTGACTTCCATAGAGGAGGAAACTATGTTCTTTAAAAAATGTTTTTTGTTTTATTTTTTAAAGAAACAAAATAGCGATAGAAAAAAACAGCGTTAGAAACAATACAAAATTTCACTAAACAAAGTAATAGTTCAATAATGGTTGCTGTATTACATGATGCTATCTTCATATTAGTTGTTGAGCCTAGCAGATGTAATGTGCAAGATTCATTTAAAGAAAAATGAAAAAAATAGCAAAAAAGTTATAAGAAATTCAAAAGAAAAAAGAAAATGAAAAGAAAAAAATTAAACATCAACTTCTCCTTTTAAAGGCCAGCAGAAATCAACAGTACAATTATCCAAACTATTCTGTACATATATCTAAATATATCTTTTTTCCCTTGTTTCACTTCTCCTTTTATCTTCATCCCAGTTTTTTCTTCCCATTGAACAAATTCTTTTTTCCTTTCATAGTGTCTATTGTCCCTTTTAGATCTTAATTACTCTTTCAGGTTCTCACACTAGCGAGATGTTTGCACAAGTGGATCTGATTATTTCACTTACAATATAGTCTCTAGCTGCATCCATTTATCTACTAAAGCCTTGAATCTATTTTCTTTATAGCTGAGTAGTACTCTATTGTATAAAAATGCCACATCTTCTTTATCCACTCCTCAGTTGATGGGTATTGGGGTTGTTTCCAAGACCTAGCTATGACAAATTGTGCTGCTATAAACATGGGTACACACATATCACTGTAGTGTGATGATTTCAGTTCTTTTGGAAAACTACCTAGGAGGGGAGTAGCTGGCTTTAATGTGATCACCAATCTTAACTTTTTAAGGAATCTCCATATTGATTTCTATAATAGTTTTACTTAACCTGCACTCCCACCAACAATGGAGAAGGGTTCTTTTTTCCCCACATTTTCTCCCGCAAACAAGAAAAGACCAGAAAGCCAGGGGAAATACAGGTAAAGAACATGAACAATCTACAAAAGAATATTTTGAAATATCCTTAAGCTCATTAATTATAGAAGAATGATAAATAAAATTGCCAGTCTTGTTACCAAAATCCCCCAAATTTAATAACACAGTGTTGGTCAAGGTGGGCAAACAGATGCTTCATCCAATTCCAATAATATTATCAACAGATTTGGAGGAGTAGCAGATGTGGGAGGAGTGACTAGGATATTTTAGGAGTTAAAATGAAAACAATGTCTTTGGAAAGAATTTATAACCTTTATCAAAATTATGAATTTAAAGTTGGGCACTGCGGGGCAAACCTGTAATCCCAGCTCCTTTGAAGGAGGAGGCAAGAGAACTGCAAGGTCCAGGCTGGCATGTACAGTTAGAAAGATTCTGCTTCAAAATAAGAATAGCGAGAACTATATAGATGGTTCCTGGGTCTAGTCCTAAGAACTGAAATTAAAAAGTAAAATAAAATAATTTGTAAACATGCATTCCTTTGATCCAGAAATTCCACCTTGGGAAAGTTATTCTACAGGTACTTATATAGCTATTGTAAAATAATTCCAAAGTTTGAAAGTCATCTATTATTCAATAGGACAATTAAATTATATAACCACTAAAAAAAAAAAAAAAAGAATAAGATTGCTTTATACATACAGATAAGAAAAAAATGTCAGTCTGTGTGGGAGTGAACAGAAGCATAGAATAGAATGGAGAGTACACTAATATTTGTAGAGAATACATAATTAGAAACTTCTGGAAAGATGGAATGGTAAGCACCAACAAGTCAGCCTTTGCAATGGGAGTAGCAACGTGATGAAGAGGAGAAGGATGGTGAACCGTTGGGATTCAAGAGGGATCTGAAGGGAAAGTAGGAACCCAGGGAGAAAATGAAGACATGGGCCTCCATGCAGAAAAAGGAAGGGCCAATATGCACATTCTCTCCGGCTTCTGGCTTGTGGTGTGAGAGGGGAGGCTTTAATTTACAGAGGAACAGTGAAAGTGGGTGACTCCAAAGGGACCAGGGGGAAAATGCACAAGAGAAATGGAGCACTAGATGCTGTGCATTACAACTGCTAGTGTGACTCCAGTCCACGAGACTACACTGTCCCCTGGAGACGGTGCTTGGTTGGATGCTGATAGGTCAGGACTCAAAGTGTCCCAGGCACCTTGCCCCAAACATTTCCTCCCTTGGTTTCTAGGTAATCTGCACCAATCCCAACCCCAGCCCTGCCCCACTTTGTACTCTGGTCTCGGCTCAGTTCTCCCTGACCTGTGTTGATCTCAGTTCATTCCCTTCCGATGTAAACAAAAATCACAAGGAAGATAAATGATGTCCACCTATGACCTAGCTGTTCCAGCCCATGACCATCCCTAAAAGATTCAATAAAGACTCCTGTCCCCCTTTTATTCGCTGCTATGTTGGTCCACTAAACAGCTAGCCTGCCTGCTGCCCCCAATAAATCTATGCGTGTCAGAATGCCTGGTCTGGTCGATTGCGTGGGTTGGTACCTAACAGATACCATTTGAGGAAGGCACCAACTGAGTCTGGGACTCAGAGTGCCCATGGGTTGGCTTCATCTCAGAACTCCACATGTGAAAGAGCCACAGTGACTGGGTGGGGGACAACTGCAGGTGATGTTTAGGTAGGTCAGGAAGGTGTGGCCACGCTGGCAGGAGCCAGCCAGTGTTATAAATGACTCAGGCCCAATCTCAGGAGGAGAGGCCAAGTGAACTTCTGTGGATTTGAAAGTACCAGAACCAGCACCCTGTCCCAATCCTACAGCAGGCTTGCCTGGATTATCCAGCATAGATCTGGGCTCTGACTTCCTCCTTGGTCTACCAGCCCACAAGAGCAGACCAGAGCACAGCCAGAAGTGGACACTATACAAAACTGGGGGTGCTAGAAGATAACCACAGGGGATTTATTTTTTAAATCATTTGTAGGTTTATTATTGTTGTTTATTTTTTAAAATTGCTTTTTTGTGTGAGTTTGAACAGTGTTTTTAGTTTTTCATTGTTGTTTTGCTTTGTTCTTATTTTGTTTTCCTTTCCCTTCCCTCCTGTCTTGTTCACCAGCTTCCTGAGGCTTGAATAATCTTCCTTTGTCCTTAAGCCTTGCTTCTAATCTTTTTACTTCTTTTATTTCTCTGTCTTTCCTTCCTATTCCTTTCAAATATTTTCTCCTTATGGTAACATCCCTCAATTGAGTGGATGTTTATAGTTTATAACTTTTGGATTTGTCTTAGATTTTGTTACATATCTATAAATCTACTGTTTAAGGTAACAAATTAATAACTATTATAGTTTTCTTCTTTTCCAGTTTGTGCTTTCTGCCTTTGTTATCATGGACTGTATTACTTTACCTAAGGTGACATGGTTATGAGAGACTGATTTCCTCGGATGCCAATACCTAGTCATAAACAATGCTATAGGCCAACACCAAAGAAGTGGGTGTTAGGTCAAACAGCTAGCAACTTTCACCCATAATAAATGGACATATGAGCTGCTTCAAAGATTTAGCTATTATGTATGAGTTGTGCTGCTAGAAACATGGACATGCATGTATCGTTGTCATGTCTTCAACTATTGGGGGAAGGTATCTAAAGGGAATATCTGAGTCAAATAAAATTTCTAGTTTTAGGTTTTTGAGGACTGTCTATACTAATTTCCATAGTGGGTGCACTGCTTTACTTTCCTAGGAGCAATGCAGAAGTTTTCTCTTTTCTTATAGCCTTGCCAGCAGTTGTGATTATTTGATTTCTTGATGATTGCCATTCATTTTGGGATAAGATGAAAATCTCAGTGGTGCTTTAACTTGCGTTTCTCTGATGGTCATTGATTCTGGACATTATTCTGTGTATTTGTTGGCCATTTGTATTTCCTCTTCTGTCAAGTGTGTCTTTACTTCATTTGCTCATTTTTTGATTTGGTCTATTTTGGGGGGGGTGGGGCTCTAAATTTTGTTTGAATTGTTTGTATATCCTAAATATTAGTCTTTTGTTTTAGGAATAGGTGGAAATTTTTCCCCTTTCTGTAGGTCTTCTTTTCAGTCTGTTGGTTATTTCTTTTTTGGTGGTGAAATTTCTAAAATTTGGTATGATCCATTTGTTGATTCTAGATGTTATTTATTGTGCAACTGAGATCCTGTTCTGAAAGTTCTTGCCTGTGCCTCTATCTGTGACTTTAAGAGTGTTACCTATTCTAGGGCCGGGGAGATGGCTCAGTGGAATAAGCGCTTGCCTGGCAAGCACAAGGACCTGAGTTCAATCCCCGGTTCCACCAAAAAAAAAAAAAAAAAAAAAAAAAAAGTGTTACCTATTCTGTCTTCCAGCAAGTTGTTTCTGTTTTAACATGTAGATGTTTGATCTATACTGATTTGCGCTTAGTACATAGACATATGGATCTGCATTCAATCTTTTGTATAGGAACATTTAGTGTTTAGTTACTTTTCTCCTACCTGAGACAAAGTATCAAAATTAAAGGAGGAGAAGTTTATTTCAACTCACAGCCTGTAGAGGCTTCAGTCCGCAGTTGGCTGTTCACACAGGGCAGGGGGACCTCACAGGGGAGGAGTGGTCCATGGTGTGCCAAGTGGAAGGGAGCGAGCAGCCTTCCTCCCCTTTTATCCTACCCAGGCTCCCAGCCCTTTGAGAGGTGCCACTCAGTGCTACGTTAATTCCAATCAATGGACTAATTTAGTACCACACACCCTTAATCCCAGTATCACACACCCTAGAAACAAGCAGCCCTACCTAGGAGTGCACGAGGCTTTGGGGCACTATCTAAGAGCAAGCCACAATAGCTAGTTCTCTCAATATCATTTATTAAAGAGGCTATACTTCCTTTAGTATGCTTTTGACTTATTTTTTAAAGATCAAATTGTATGTGCTTGGCGTTGCTTCTTCTAAATCTTTATTTTTTATTGAAGAACGAGTAGCAATGAGACAATTCCAAATCAAATCAGTAGGACAGATTCTACAATATATACATTGCACATTGTTTTCGTAGTGGCCTTCTGTTGCACAAGGTGCATACATGATGCTCCATGCCCAAGTACTATTAGAGCAGATGCCTCTGATCAATGAATTAAGAGAATGTAGCTGCATACTTGTCTTTTTTCCCAAAGCCGAATTATAGCACAGTTTCAATAAATAATTCATTTTGCACTGTTATCTTCTCAGTGGTTATCCGTAGCACAAGAAGCACACAGGGTATCCTGTCCAAACACCAGTAGTGCATATATTTCTTCTCATAGAACTACGCCAAAGCACTGCATATCTATTCTAACTGTACTGTTTATACTTGGCATTGCTTCTGTATCCTCTGTTTTGTACCTCTGATCCTCATGTCTGTTTTTGTGCTATCACCATGCTGCTTTTATCACTGTAGCTTTTTAATATAACTTGAATAAATTCTAGTATGCTGTATGGGCATTCTACATTTGTATAATTTCTGTATTTTCTTTCGTCATTCATTTCTAGTTTCATTCTACTGTGGTCTGGTAGTACCCAAGGTATAATCTCACTTCTTTTACATTTACTTAAACTTGCTTTATTGGTTAGTGTGCAGTTCACATTTTGAAAAATGTTCCACGTACTGCTGAGAAGAATGCGTGTCCTGTTGTTGCCTGGAACACTCTGGAGAGATCTATTAAGTCAATTTGTTCTAAGTTTTTTTTTTTATTCTGATATTTTATTGCTGATTTATTTTTGTCTAGTTGACTTATTTGTGATAGTGGGATATTGAATCCCATCCCCCATATTTCTGTTTTGTTCATTTGGACTTCTTATATTCAATATTATACTTTTTCATGATGATTGGAATACTGATGTTTGATACTTATAGATAACAATTGGATCTCTTTCCGTTGGATTTTTTTTTTTTCCCTCAACCAATGTTTAGTGACCTTCTTTGTCTCTTTTGACTAGTTTTGGCTTGAAGTCCACTGTGTGTGTGTGTGTGTGTGTATTTAGTACAGGATCTCACTACACAGATTGGACTCATAGTGATTCTCCTGTTTTCAGCCTCCCAAATGCTGACATTTTCCATCAATTTTGAAAGATAATTTTGCAGCCTGGTTGCTTACTTATTTTATTGTTTATTTATTTGGTGTAGGGTCTCCCTAAGCAGCTCGGACTCCGTGATCCTCCTGTTTTCAGTCTCCCCAGCACGGGGATTACAGGTGTGAGTCAGCACCCCGGGTCTCCAGCAGCTGGCTTAGCACACCCAGGGGCAGGGCCCGCATAATATGCAGTCCTGGGGATTGAACCCCAGTCTCTGAGCTTGCCTAAGCAGCCACTTAGTCCACTGAACTATCTCACCAGAACAGTAATTGTTTTCTTTCAGAGCTTGAAACACTTCATTCCCAGCTCTCCTGGCCTTTAAGGTCTGTATCAAAGCTGCTGAAATTCTGAGTTTCCATGAGTGACTTATTGCTTTTCCCTAACCACTTTTATGCATCTGTTCTTGTGTTGCACATCTGGGATTTTAACTATGACATGTCATGAGAAGGTTATGATCTTGGC
>PVKA01047765.1:0-14151 GCA_004027165.1 Ctenomys sociabilis
TTTCTTTTTTTTTTTTTTTTTCCGGAACCGGGGATTGAGCTCCCAATTCTTATACACCTAGAAGCAGGGCTTTTCCAGGGTCATAGAATCATTGGAGCACTGTCTCTGGGATGGATTCATGTTCTGTTGGGAGGTAGGGTCTGATCGGAAGAGGCATTATTGGGGGTGAGCTGGAAGGGTGTACCCCCTTCCCACATCCTCCCCCCTCTTATTCTCTTTGGCCACCATGACATAAGCAGGTTTTCTGCATTTGAGCCCATAGAACTGGACCTTTGGAGCCCAAACAAACCCCTTTTCCTTTAAACTGAGGGTGTCAGCTATTGTCTCAGCAGTGAGACACCACGTCTGTGAAGGTTGTCTGCCATCATCAGTGTCATTACTGCTCATGCTGTCCTCACCACCTTTCTCTACATCCCCGTCTTCCGCCTCATCACCACATTCCCAACGTTGGCACCCACGCCCTCTGCCTCTGTAGCCTCACCATCATCGTCTTAAACATCCTCCTCCTCCTCTTCAGCAGCAGGAACACTCACTGGGTTCCCATCACTGACTCAACACAATCAGCTAGGAATCCACCTCAGGGATAAAGCTTGTCATGTTGTGCAAATCTACATAATTTCTGAGAGTGGACATCATAGGAACTCTGAAGACCACAGGGTTATTTTGTTTTCTGTGTTAGCATAATAGGAATTTTCCAGTTATGAGAAAGGGCTCCATTTTTATTCTACAAGGAGACTCTACTTGTTGTCCCCAAAAGTAAGCCTTTTCTTTCTGGAAAGTTCCCTGGTGGAATACCATCCCCTCTACCTTCAAACTTCTCACTTTGTTCTTACTTGGAATGTACTCAGGTACAAGCTGGACCATCCCAGACCATACCTCTTTCAACCCTGAGCTCTGAAAACAGCAGATTTGTAGCCAGCAGATCCAAAGCTGCCCTCTAACCTTCTCTCTCCGACTCTTAATTGAAACAAGTTTTGCACCCCCTCAAAAAAAAAAGGCCAGAAACATGTCATCCCTAAATCCAGTAATACGGTTTATAAAATGGGAACATAAATAAATAGGGGCATAACAACTAAAAGTGATTTTTTAATTACTGAAAAAATCAGAGAAAGAACCCTGTTCTTTCAAACTTAAGAAATCCCAAGTGATCGTTCCCTTTTCAAAATGTTACTATTAGTCTTATTTGAAAAGTATTAATCACCGAAAGCCTAGACTAAAAGTAATTTAGCATATTCTCACTGATCAAAATATTTACTTGAAACATCTTGCCTGGATTCTTATTACTTCTTAAATTCCAATGCTTCTTGAACCATGGACAAACTTTGTATCCCAACATACGGCTCCAGAATATAAACTGTTGCCTTTTTCACTGTATGAGTCTCACTAATACCACTTGAAACAGATCTGAGGACAGAAGCCAATTCTCCTGAAGGTATCTTGTGCTTCTTATCAGTTTAGATTTGTCTGGTTGACACAGAACTAGAATATCTGTTTAAATTCTGGAGATTTAAAAAAAAAAAAAAACAATAAAAACTTTTAAGTTTTGAGCAGCAGAGAGTGAAACAGTTCCATAACAATATGTAAAAGGCTTTATGTTTACTAAATGGACCGTGGTGAACTTAATCCTGAAAATAAAGGTTTTTCTTTTTCTCTTTTTTTCTTTTGTCTTGGTACAAGACAAGTCATGCCTGCTTCTAGCACCCTCCGCAGCCTCCTTGGGATGAAGATCTGGGCAGCGGCCCACGCACAGTGCCGAGGTGGAGGGCCTTCAGAGAGGACAGGCATTCGCCAGATGTTGAAGCCAGAGGCATCCAACTACACTGATCATTACGGCTTTCAATCACCTCATTTAGAATTTACAACAAACTGAGCAGAAAGCCATTATTCCACCTTCAGTATAAAGTTTTCCCTCAGGCTACAAGCTGAGTTCAGCAGCGGACTAACAGCACCATCTGCTCCAAGTTCAGGCCACCCTTTTAAGGGTCTTCCTCCGATGAAACAGCTCCCAGGTGGAGTCCAGGAATAGAAAGCATCACTTGTTACCACTTGGGGAATATCAAAATCCCTAAGTGTTTCCAATATCTCCTAGAAAAAGGACTGAGACTGTAATTAAATGAAATAATAACAAATCATAATATAAGGCATAAAATGAACAAACATTATGAATTAATCATACTTAGACAATTACAACCCATATGGCTTGTTAAACTCAATCTGCTACCTGTAGTGACATCAATTGCATACTACATAGCCAATGCTGTAGCTCTTTCCCCCCAGGATGTAATTACTTAATTTTGTGAATGAGAAAATGAGATATAAAAGGCAATGTGCTCACGACTTAGTGTCTGCTTACGTCGCCCATGTCGGATCAAAGACGCACCTGCCACTCCCAGAGCAAGAGACTGCCGCATTTCCTTTTGAAGACAGCAGTACCCTCAGCGACAAATGTTCTCCTTCTCTCTCCATCCTGATCTGTCCTTTCCACCCTCTCTACTTCAAGTTGTCTGCAGCAAGAAGTTGGGAGAGTGGACAATCTGTGCGCTTTAACTGGTGAGGGGGTGGCACGATTCTCCTGTCTCCTTTGATGCTTCTGTCAAAGGACACCAGCTCTCTGGAGAAAGGAAGCTGCACGATTTGTCTCATAAAATAAGTGTTAACCCTGTGAGTTTCCCATTTACCCAAGCTGCTGTTGATCTTCAGCAAATTCTATAATTTACCTGCATATGAATTTCATTATTCATAAAATGGCTACAACATTATAATCTACCTGTACAGGACCTGAAAGAGTCGAACAAAATACAGTGAGAGGCCTAACACACAGCTAGTTAGTGTTCATGAAACATGAACATCTTTTCTGAAAATACCACTGGGAGTTTAATCCTGCAAGCAAAAAATTTAAGACAGAAACAAGTCGTTGCTAGAATGTTTTTAACTCTAGAAGGAGATGGGCTGCTCCCCTCCACACACACACAGTGAAAATGACATGAGGAAGGTTAGAGGATGGCTCTGGCTCAGACCCAACCTAAAGATTTGTTGTAGTCCAAAAATCACGTTGTCACTCACCTCTAGGGAAAGCCCAGAGAACCCATAGTGCACCTGGGACTCACTGACCTATGGTCAGAGGCTGGAGACAAAGGGCCCTCCAAGCTGGACTTCTCTAAGCAACTCTGACGAATCAGCCATAGCAGGAGCTGCCCATGACTCTCTCTGTCCCCAGGGTCAGACCTGTCCACCCATTGCCATCAAGCCCCAGCCCAGCAGCCCATTCCAGGTATATGTACAACAAGGATGAGGCCAGATCTGCCGTCAGATCAGAAGGGGTGGGATGACCCGCGAGCCTCTGACTCCACTGGGGTGGCAGAGTGGGTCTCCGAGAATAAGCCTTAATTAAGAAATTTCCACAATGCAGCAGAAGAAGAATCACGTGAGGCCTGTTTTACCACTTATCCTTTTATAATCAGGTACTTGGATAGAAAAAAATTCCTAGGTTAGCTCTTTGGGCCAACTTCCGTTATAACAATGACGTTGTTCTAATTAGTTGTTTACACCTGTCGGGAGCCCAGAGGTTTCCTTAGCTAAATCAAACCCAAACTAGGGCAGGGGATGGAAGGAGAATTCCTCTAGGAGCGGGCAGAGCCCAAACTTCCTGCATCCTGATGTTCAATGTCTGAAAAGGACCTGCTTTCCCCTGCCCCCAGCCCACCCTTACAGAATCCCCTGAAGCACAGCTAAGACAACTTAACATTTGAACATAATTTTGCTAAAAACTTGGAGGGGGAAAAAAAAACAGGAAGTGGGAGACTTGACTTCTTGGAACCTCATTTTGTACCTTGGCTTCTTCTTTCCCTGAGTAGGTCCCTTAATCCTCTGATCCTCATTTGGGGAGGATTAAATGCAAAGTAAGCACGTAAAACGCTTAGCCTGTAGTGTGGTACATGCTAGGAACTAAAATTGTTAGTTCTAGCGGCATGAGTTTGCTTGCTTTCTGCATAGCTTATTCTTCTCACTCACCTGATTCAAGCTGAGCCTGTTCTCACCTGGATTATTATAGTGGCTCTTTTGTTTTTCTGTATTCTTCACCAGGATTCTGCTCAACAGAGCAGCCGCCATGTCTGCATACACTGCCTTTTGCTGCTGTACAAAATTATCAAACATTAGTGGCTTGAACCCACACAACTTTTCTACCCTGTAGTTCTGGAGGTTGTGCACCCCAAATGGCTCCCATAGGTGTGGAAATTGAGGTGTGAGCAGACCTGTGCTCCATCTGCAGGCTCTGAGCCCAGGGTCTTTTCCTCTCCTGGATGCATGCTACCTTTCCTCCATCGTCAAAGCCAGGGACACAGTCTGAGCCTTCTCCACTTCTCCACTTCACTCTCACCTGCCTCTTCCATTTAAAAGGCCCCTTGTGATCCCACTAAGGCAAACCCGATAATCCAAGGGAGTCTCCCCGTTCCCAGGTCAGCTGTTTAGGAGGCTTGTTCGACTTGTAGCGTCACTTCTCTATAAGGCAATGCAACGCACCCAGGACCAGGGGCCAGGGCATGAATCTCTGGAGGGGGTTCTGCTTGGCAGAGTGAACCACTGAGGCAGAGGCAGCCCACACCCCCTCTGCCCAAAGCTCTGCACTCAGAGCTTCCATTTCCTCACCGAGGTCAGCCGGTTGGGCAGACCTAGCACTCTTCCTCCTCGCATTTGCTCCGCCATTTGCTCCGAGCTGCTCCCTGCTGCATGCTACTGCACGCTCTGTGCACGGTCCCACAGCCCCGGGGCTTCCTGAACTTCTTTGTTGAACCCTCCAAGCAAGCAGCCACTTCAGGATGTTTGCCCTGGAAAAAGCACATGTCACACACACACACACACACACACAAGCACACACACACTCACGCACGCACACAACAAACAAATATATGGGAATACACTCGACATCATAAAGTTAACAAGGAAATAACTTCATTAAAACTATGACACAACGTGGAAGGTTTAAAATGAAAAAGAAACTCGAGCATTAACAAGGATGTGAAGCTGTGAGGATCCCCACAAATCGCTAGGGGAGTAACTTGTTATAATTACTTTTGAAACTTTTAACAGCATTTAGTACAGCTCAATATATCACCTCCTGTCGCATTTGTTTATTAATCTCCATTCTCCATAGACTGAGTGAGAGGCAGGCCTGATGTGGTCCACAGCCCGTCCTGCAGCAGCGCTCAGTGGAGATCTGCTGTAGGAGTGAGGGAAAGCGTCTCCGAGCACCCTTTAGAGAATCCTGCCGGGCACATCCTGGCTCACCCACCATCACCCACCACCTATCCTCCTATTACCAGCTGCATTGTCAGCTTTGCCATTGCTGGGAGACAACACCCAACCCCCAAAATTTAAAAAAGAAAGGAGGTTTACTTTAGCTCATGGTTTCTGGGGATTAAACACATGGTTAGAGCTCTAAGGCACAGACATCAGGGCAGCAGAAGAACTTTGCAGAGCAAACCTGTTTAGTTTGTGGCCTCAAGGAAGCAGAACAGGGAGGAAGCACTAGGGAGGAAGTGGGGGAGGGTCCAGATAGAGTACCAAGGTCATCCTCCACGACTCACACAGACACACCCACAAGTGTGTTCTCTACCCGTCCTCTGCACAAGCCAGTCAAGTCGGCACAATCAAACTTAACCACGCACCAACTTCTGATGTTCTGTGATAGATGTCTTCATTTATCAAGTTTCCTTCCCATGTGCTTTCTTCCCCTACAAGCCACCAAACCCTGGTTTTGCTTCTGAGTTTGCTCAGCTCCCAGAATAGGACTCCCAGAAGCTCTGTGGCTGGGCGAGTGGGCAAATAAAGGGCTGCTCCGGAGAGCGGCCGCAGCGGAGCGCAGCCTGGGCTTCACAGGCTCTTGGCCTTTCCTCAAACACTGAAGCTCCTTGTAGCCCCATTCTGGAAGCCTCCAGATGATGTCTCCCCTGTGCTCCTGATCATACGCTCCCTGTGCCATGTGGTGACTGTCACTTTCTCTCCCCCTACTCTGCCCAGCTCTTCTCCAGGCAGGGCTCTGCCCTTTCTTTGCAAAGCTCCATGTCTGCAACTGATTCACTGCTGCTCCCAAGCCCCCAACCTACTAGCCCCTCCTGTCAGATGCCACCACATCCCCCCAGACCCTATCACGATAACAACAACCTGTGGGGTCCCGAGCCAAACCAGCACCACAGTCTCTGTACTTTTCCAGGCAATGAAGTCACTCCTCGTTCCTGTGAGAGTCAGGTTCCGCACCCTTTATGCAGTACTCTGTCACTCCCAGGCAATATCTGCCTGTGCTGTCCACCTATAGGTTCATGACCTGTGCCACCATCCCCATCCCTGACCCTCTAGCTCAGTGTCACACAGCCAAAGCCCTGGTATCAGTAAGTAACAGCTAAGGGTGTCAATCACTTAATCAGCTAATCATGGGCATGATGCTAGAAGACTCATATTATTGTTATCTCTATTTGATGGAGGAGGAAACTAAAGCCTAGAGAAGATGAAAGAGCTGGGGTGAAGTTGTATAGCCAGGAAATACCAGGCTCAGAACTAAACCCAAGCCAGTCTCAAGTACCTCGCCTTGAGACTAACTCACCCACCAGCTCAGAACTGTCACCTCTGTCCCACACAGCCCCTGCCTCTGAAAGTCCACAGAAGCAATGGCGAACACCTACAATGCCCGAACACTTCCGATTCCCAATTGTGGCCACAGCCGAGTTTGGGAGTTCTACAACACAAAGAAATATTCTATATTAAAACAACAAAATAATAATGTACTCTGTGTTGCCATGGAGATTATAACCTTGAAGTGCTCTTAAAAACCTCTGAGGTCACAAAAATGTCTTATTTTTCTGCTGTTAAGGAAGTAACAATACTACAACTAAAAGTACAGTACAGCTACCAAAAATTTGCAAAAGGTGAGAAAGGGTCCCACTTGTCTTTCATTGGCATTCTGCCCTGATTCCACGGAACATAACTTCTGCTGTGCTTGCTCCGAAGGGAGAAGCAGCTTTCCAGACCGAATGTGTGTGCTTCATTGCCAATTCCCAGGAAGGAGAGAGATTTGCTTCCTGTTCACAACTCTACACTCGGGAAGAGGCTGTAAAACATTTTTCTATTTTCTGAGAATACAACAGGGAAGAGCCAACATGTTCCATTCAAATATTACTCCTTGCAACTAGACATGTTTGAAGTTTGATACAATGCCACTGATAGGACACTGAGTTTTCAAATAAATTTGATAAGAGCCCACACCTGTCACCTGCTGAGAAAGCAATTGTAACAAAGCACATGGAGATAGATAAACTTCGTGGCAAATATCCCAGAACTAGAAAGATTCTTGTCCAGCACATGATTTCCCATGAAACCTCAATTCCTGGAATCACCTAAAGTGACAAAGCACTTCTGTATGGCAAAAATACAGCAAGTATTTGTAAAAGCAAACTCCAAACTCTCATTGCTTTATAGATGCCAGTGGAAGTAAATAACTAGAAAATACTACATTATTGCCTAACGTAGATACTATAGTCAATGGCTAAAGAAGTGTCCTAATTTAAATCCTCTCTCAAAATAAAACATTCTAAATAACGGAATGCCATGTAGCACATTGCTTAAAGAATCTCATGTGTTCTGACTCCCTGGAACCCAGAAAATAAGGCTCTCCACTTCCACTCTACACCACCCCCTCATGCCTGCTGTACCTACAGTTTAGATATAAATCTTATATATATTATGAATAGCATCAATTGATTTTTACAAGTTTATGATTGATCAAAAACTAATGAGGAAAAAATTAGATAATTATGAATTTAAAGATAAAATATAGAATTTTATCTTTAAACCTTTTCAGAAAGATAGGCCATACTGAGCACATACCTACAAAAGGCCCCTTAGTTGCCATTCCTTTAATAGCAACTTGGGTACTATTATTTCAACAATTTCAACGACCATTGCTTAAAAACAATAAACTATTACTCTGAAAATGTACAGCAAAGGGAAAGACTTAAGCTTTTAATCTGTTTTTATTATATGAACTATATCCAGAATAGCCAACTAGTGCTGTATGATGAGAGCTTTTTAACAGGATTCCAGCAAATAAATGATAAAAGAAAACATCACTTTGTAACCCTTAATGTAATAATTAAGACAACAAATAGCAATAGGTGCTAAGAATGAAAAACTGATACGTCACTAGATGCTTTCCTCAGATAACTTCCAGCCCTATGCAGAAAATCACATCGCGGGGCTGGGGAGATGGCTCAGTGGAATAATTGCTTCCCTGGCAAGCGCAAGGACCTGAGTTCAATCCCCAGTTTCGCCACAAAAAAAAAAATCACATCACGATGGAAGAGTCTGAACTCGCAGGCTGAAGCAACACCACTGAGCCGAGATGGTCCCAGCACCGTGTGCTTCCTGCTATGATGCGATGTGAAGGAAAGTCTTTAAAACTGGCCCCCAAGAATATGAAAATTCTTAGAATGGAAAGAAATACAAATGACAGGGTGATAAATACGATGACAGGATGAGGAGGCCGTCAGCCCTCTAAGCATGAACCATCCCTCAGGACAGCTGGCCTCCTGAGGACGGGCCTAGAGTGGAAGTGGGGAACTGCTCTAGACTGAGAGACTGAAAAGATAAATAGGCAAAGGAAGTGGGAGAACCTTGGGTGGGGAGCCCAGTCTAAACCAGAGAACTAAAACTGGAAAGACAAGTGAAAAAAGTTGAATATGGACAAGGTACTAACCAATCCTAAGGAATTATCGTGAAATAGCATTAAAGCACTACAATTTTATAAGGTGGTACTTTTTTTTTTTTAATTTTAGGGAAAGGTATACAGGGCATTAAGGGTTTTACTCCTAGATCGGACTCGTAGTGATCCGCCTATCTACAGCCTCCCAAGAGGGGGGATTACAGGCCCACGCCACCACACCCAGTCTCAATTGCCATCTCAGCTTGCCCCAGGGGTGGGGCTGGCAGGGCAGGCCTGTGGATCGAACCCCCAGCCCCTGAACCTGCTTGCAAGGGTTTTAATCCACTGAGCTATTGGCTGATCCAGGATAGTACTTTATTGGTATAGAGATGCATATTGAAGTATTTGTCACTATGTCTGGAATTTGTATTCAAATTTTTTATCAGACATATCATTTCTAATTGTTTTTACTATTCTTTATTCTCTTTTAAAAAGTAAAGAAAAAGACTGGAAAAATTAAAAATGGAAAACGTGAAAAGCTGCCAAGGCACGAACATGTGAGGATCCGTTACCTGCTCCTACTCCTTAAATGTATGTTGAACTTCTTTATAGTAAAACATTTCAAAAACTGGACTAAGTTCCACTTTCATTTCTTAAGTTTGAAGGAATAAGAAATGCTGGAGTAAAACTTTTTAAATAAAATGGGAAAGCCTTAGACCCGACTTTACCACTGACCCTGAAATTCCACTTTCAAAGAATCTTTTCTGCCTTTCAAGTTCGTTAATGATATGAACACTACTAAAACGGAGTCATAAAATTTATAGATGGCCCTGAAACACATAGTTTTTATCTCAGAGTTTTTATAAAGAATAATTGTCCTCTCTAGCTGGCCAGTAGATCATTGGCAAAATGAAAAATGCACATGTACTGAGCCATTAGAAAAATCTAAAATTATATTCAATTCTCACCCAAAATGAGCTTTTAACTTCTCTGAAAGTTTAATGCTTCCCACACATCAGAGACTAAGAGTTATAAATATATCCACTGTAACTTTTAGCGCTTTAGCTTTGCAGATGTTTAAAACTAAATGTTTTAAACAGGAGACAAAAATAACATCAGCTAGTTGATAGGTTAAATTTTGTGTCTGTTTTTTAAAAGTCTTACATTAGAGCAATCAAGCTCATCAAAGGAAAGTGAAATAAAAGTTATTGTTGAATGACGAACACGCATTACATAAGGTAAAGTCTTAGCAACTTCCTCAATGCACAAGGTAGGTACTGGGGTCCTAAAGCAGATTAGAGCTGGAATCCTGTGGTCGTCTGAGTAGATTCATTTTTAACCATAGGAGGTCAGTGGGTAAAAATAATTAAAACTTGCACATCTCTATTTGATTGTCTTAATTACCTGGTCACTGCTGGGTCAAAATATCCAACACCCATGGATTAAACGAGAAGAGGTTTATTTAGGCATCTACTTTGAAGATGTTTCAGTCCACAGGGAGCTGGTTTCAAGGCTGGGCAG
Organism: Ctenomys sociabilis; assembly: GCA_004027165.1. Lineage (NCBI taxonomy): Eukaryota > Metazoa > Chordata > Mammalia > Rodentia > Ctenomyidae > Ctenomys > Ctenomys sociabilis. The sequence goes on from PVKA01047765.1 coordinate 10,214, forward strand.
CATGGCAGAGAAGTATGACAGAGGACAGCAGCTCATGGCATAGCAGGCAGGAAGCTGACAGCTATCAAGGGAGTACACAGAGTGTGTCCTCTGAGGCCAGGCCTGGTGACCCATCTCTTCCCACAAAGCTTTACCTCCAACATCACATCCAGCTAGAAACCCATCAGTGAATCCAGCATCAGACAGCTATGATCTGGTCCCACCCAAAGCACCACCTACGAGCACACGAGGCTTCTGGGGAAGGAAGAAGTCACTGATCATGATTCTCTGGCACAAGGCGTAATGACTCACTCAAAGGAGCTAAGGCCAGTGGTAGGGGAAGGAGTAATAGCACAAGAAAGAAGCTGGAAGAGCTGGGCATGGTGGGGCACACCTGCAATCCCAGCACTTGGGAGGCTGAGGGAAGACGACTACTGTGAGTTTGAAACCAGCTCTGGCTACAAAGTGAGCTCAAGACCAGCCCAGACTACACAGAGAGACCCTGCTTCAAAAAGACAAGGAGGAGGAGGAGAATGAAGAGGAAGAGGAGAAGGAGGAAGAGGAGGAGGAAGAGGAGAGAGAGAGAAAGCTAAATAAAAATCCAGTTTCAGAGTTAATGTATCTTTAATTAGAGAGATTACAAAAATAGAGTAACTCAGAACCAATTACAAATTCCCAAAAAAAATATTGAGGTGCTTCTGAGCCCCTGGCTATCAGGAATCAGCTTGCAAATACAGACACCTGTTGGGCCCATGGACACAGATGGGTAAGGACACCCTTAGAAAGGTCACAACCTGCACAGGCATTCCAAGTGGTGTCTTCTGTAGCCTATTTTATTCCTGTCCTCATGCTACCGGGTGAAAAACTCCTTGTTGAATCTTCCATCAAATTAGTGGAGATTAGAGATCACAAGATTCTGAGCCTTGTTGGCTGTTTCTGTATAGTCAATGAGTGCGGTAGAGCGACAAGGAGCCCCCATTACCACAGGTCTCACTTCCACCTGTGTCCCCAGGAGGTAGGGACTTCAGCTCATGGGTCTATTGATGTATGTTCAGTGCCTGGAGCACAGCTTAAGTGTGCTGCAAATGATGGGCGGGTATTTGTTCAGTGAATGTTGGCTTCTGTGACAAGCAGATGTAAGGCACCTAAACTTTCTACCCTGAGATCTCTCCGTCTCCCCTCTCCCTTCTCCCCCTCCCCTTTTTTCCATGCCCCTCCACTTCTCCTCTCCCCCTCCCCTTCTCCTCTCCCCCTCCCCTTTTTTCCATGCCCCTCCCCTTCTCCTCTTCCTCTCTCCCCCTCTCCCCCCTGCCCTCACCCTCTCCCTCCCCATCTCCCCACATACTCCTGTCAGTGGTAACCGCAGTACCCTCCCCTTGAACTGCAGATGGAGGCTTGATCTTATGGTTGCTCAAGTCCAGTTCATCACCTTCCTCATACTTAACCTTGGTCTCTGCTTCCCTTGGCCTTGGGCATTGTTTATCCCTCTCTGGTATCTTTTGTTCCCTCTGTTTCTCTCTCTATCTTCCCTTCAGCCTGTTTATACATCACTTTCAGATTTCTCCCACTTTAGATCTGCCCTGGCTTGGGAGAACCCCTATAACTACTGACCCTTTTAGGTTCCCAGTTCTCATTTTTCTGCACTGTTTGCACATTTCTGCACAGTTCAACTGGATGTGGATTAATTTTGTGACTTAACCATTTCCAAAATGCACACAAAAACATATATCACCTGGATCTTCTTCTTCAAAAAAGCCGCAGCTGTCTTGCCTGGCTGGCTCAGCACCCCACGGCCCCGCGGTGCAGCTGGCGCTGTATTTGCTACACAGTGCAAATTGTGTGCATACACGTGTGCTTCCCCCACCAAATGAATTAGTGGGCGGAGACCATGCCTTTTAGCACCCTGGACTCTCCAGAGCCAAGCCCTGTGCCTGACGGCAACAAAACACCAGTAGGACTCTGTAGAATCAATCTCAATGACTGCACTGGGGGCAGTGGGATTGTCAGCTAATCTTGGTGCCACACCACACAGGAAGATAGGAACTGCACTACTTGGTGAATAACTCAGAAAGTAAATTATTTTAGTGAGCAGTTCGCGTGTTGGGCCTTGTCATTCATAAAATAATGAATTAGTCATGTATTTCTAATAGGAATTTACTAACAGTTGTTCTAGCTGCAATTTTCAATGCAGTAATGTCAAGCAAAAGAATCAGCGAGGATTTCCCTATGGACTTTTATAGGCCTCGCATGGAGTGGGAGACAAAGAACTCTGAAATTCTCATCTCCCACAGCAGAGACTCCTGGAAGTTCAATTTCTGTCATCGGTCTCTTGTCCTGCACCTCCCGCATTCCTCTGACTTTTAGTGTACAGCGTCCTGCCTGACTGTGAAGGAAGCCACTCCACTGTGGAGCAGTAGAGTTCATTCCCACAACACCACGGTCTCTGTGAAAGTCTCCACTCAGGTATGTGGAATGCAGGGTAGGGAGAAGGCGCGGGAAAGCCTGCCAGGGATCATAGGGGCGACAAGACTTCGCTTCCAAAATGAGAACTCTGTAGAACACTGATGATTGTTCTCTTACATGAAATCCACCCACTCTGATACTTAAAGGAACCAAAGAATTTCCTGGAAGAAATCTGCAGGTCTAGAGTTAAGTTACAGCATGCATACAAAAGCTTCAGCAGAACTTTTTGAAGGCAGACAGAACCCTAAGATAACTTCCCTTCCTGGCCAGTACTTATGTTTAGAAAGAGCATTGCATAGAGTTTGATGTCCCCAGGAATCTGAGCATATCTGCTCGTAGTGAGTGTCTGTGTCTAAGGAGTTTGAGGTCCTTGGAGAAAAAGAATTGAAATGGCATCATTTGGGGGAGGTTTAGACCAAAGAAACACCTGTATGGCCAATGAATCCTGCCCACGGGAGGGCATGAGTGAAGCTGGGACTGTTCATTCTTGTCACAACACACATCCCTGCAGCCATTTCTTTTTTTCTTTACACTGGTATGACTTCTCCTCTGGGACATAAGGAATTCTGTTTCTTCCTCTAGTCAACATTAGGCCCCACAGCTTCTTTTCTTCATGTCATACACAGACTTGGGCTTTAGAGGGGAACCAGTGGAGTTGGCAAAGGCCCATCCTTCTGCTGTGTAAAAGCACGAAAGCCATTTGCATTTTTCTCATTTTGGATTCCTGCTCCAATAGGCACATAGGACACTCTGGAGGGTATCTTGGCAGCCCACGTCCATATTCATGCATGAAGGTGCCTAGGCCCGGGTTGACTAATCCACTCCTCTAAATTACACATGTCAGGTGACCGTGGGATTTGCTGATTGCGTTCAATTTGGTGCAACTGTGCAGGACTTCTCGACACCCCAAGCTACGTGAAGCATATGTTGGAATAAATCGACTGCCTTCCACTACCAGGTTTTGGCTGTGCTTCCAGAGAGCCTCCGAGTGGGAAAATAGAATATGCGCTCAGTATGCATGATCCTTTTCTCTCAGCTGGGCCTGCAGTAGAGAAAACAAGAGAGTGGAACCTGACCTGCCTCCTGCAGTCTGCATGCTGGAATCTGAAAGGAAAAGAGAGCAAAGAGAAAGAGTCCCACTACTAAGTTCTCCTTGGGACTGGAAGGAGATCTCAAGTCCAGCCACAAAGGTGGTCTCCTTGTAACAATGAATTCCCCTACTAAGGAAGAAGGTGGCTTTTCCCAATAGAAACTCAAACTTACAATGCATGGGTGGGTCTCGGCTACCTGACCTGTAGAGTGGGCCAGGCAGGAACCTGGCACCGCAGACCTGCATATCCAGTCATTTACATTTGGCTGAGGGGCTGGCAGGCGCTCAAGCAGATACAGTCCTGCTAATGACCTGGAGCACTGAGCCCAGGCCAAGCGTGGAGGGTACAGGAGCCACAACACAAGGAAACCAGTGGTGCCCTGAGAAGTAATTCCTTCTGAGCTAA